>APFE030808191.1:83043-101575 GCA_000404065.3 Pinus taeda
ATGATTGGATAAAAGCTATGAAATATTTAATTTATAATTAATATTCATGAGTAACTTATAATTAAATTAAGGGGCATGCTTATTTTGAAATGAAGTTTTTGAAATTGTAATTTAATTATTGGGTTGAGAGGTGTTTTCTAATCCAATTCAAAATGGTACAAATATTATAATATTTAATATTTGGCCTTGATTATATTAAAAATAAAAATAAAATAATTAATAATATTAAAATAATTTATATTTATTGTATTATGGATCCTACCAAGCATTTAGAGGGATTAAATAAGGGTTTGCATGCTCAAGATATTTGATCCTCTAGATGCTTGATAGATAACAGAATTAAGATGAATCTTGCTCATCAAATAATTAATAAAATGGTTGGTTGGTAGGGATAATAACATCTTGGAATATTATCCAAATATTTTTTAGTAATAGTTGGATATAGATATGATATTTATATTGAAGATAGAATATGCCATTTTTGCTTTCATTTTAATTAAAAAAATTTATAAAAATTGAATTAAAATAAATATATATAAAATAATTGATCCATAAATGAGATATGAATTTTGAGTATGTCGTATTGACAAGCCATAATATTGAAAACAAAGTTTATTCATAAAGTTAAAAAATCAGTAGGTATAAAGGGATTAATCTTATGTTCAATGAAATTGTTACATCCTTTTAAATGTATTATACTTTTTAACTCATATATATATTATATATATTATATATATATTATATATAATATATATGTTATATATATATATATTGGCAAATTGAGATGTATCATGAAGTAAGTGTTTAAATGCCTATAATGAATTTATACATGTAGATATTACCAATCATTCAATTGATATGGATTACCTAAATGTGACGAGAAGTGCTCTTGAGCCTAGTATAATAGAGATGTAATATTTAAAATAAAATCTTGGTCAAAATAAAATATAACTTAAAAAATAAAATAAAAAAACATAAAACTCTCTATCCCATGGTTTTTCACCTTGGTATTTTTCTCTAATGTGGCCTATTTAAAGGCTAATAATTAAATGAGCCTAAATCCATCTTAACTCAGGATCTACCGAGCATCTAGAAAGATCAAATATGTTTTCACTCTAAAAAAAGTTGGCACTTCAAGAGAAAGATTTGATGATGCAGGAGCATCCAGCTCACCGTAATTGGGCAGAAATCTAACCAGGTTCAACAGCTCGTGACCGAGTAAACTGTCAAGGTTTTATGGGAACAATTTTTCTTTTTATGTTATTTTACAGAATCAGCAAAAGTTAGATACCTCTTTTATTTTCCAGTTTAGGATTACTGTAGTTTCGATTGTTAATCAAAAGGTAGTTTATGTAATTAGGAAAAATAACCATCAACTGTTCCTACAAGTCTTGGAATGCCAAATGATTATAGTTATGGATAGAAACAGAAGTTATGTAACTATTTTTGTAACAGTTAAACCAACTGCAAGCATCAACTGAAAACAGAGGGCTATAAAGCCAAAATACATGTAACAGAAAGGGGTTCAGCTCAGAAGGAGGGAAGTTGAGTGAATTTAGAAATAGAGAATACCAAGCATTCAAAACCAGAGAAGTTACTATCCATCTAAATTGTCTGTATAAATATGTGTTGATTTTCATTTACATTTTCATCACCTAATGGACTACTGTATCATTATAAATTATTACATTGTCATGGCTGCTGTGTAAGCATAATTCACAGTCGAATATAAATCAAGCAGATAGAATTTTAACGAATTCTGAGTCACCAAATAAACAGTCACATACTTATTTACGCACACGGTGGAGCAACGTTACAAGTTTACAATGTTTAGTTAACAACAACCAAATAATACAACTAGTCACGCTCACGTTCGAATGCACAGCAACACAAACGACAGACAAGCGAATATGCCAAGGTAACAAATAACCATACACTCTTCTTCCATTAAAATTTCATTTCAATTGTCCAAAACAACAGCCTACAGCAAAGTCGGTAGGGCTGAGTCACATTGCATGGAACAGAGACTAGTCTAGACACGATTGAAGCAAATACGATTGAATTACGAAACCCAGGTCAAAACGAAAAACCCTGAGTCAGGGTTTGTAACAGACCAACAAGCAGGGTCACGCTGGACTCTCGTACCTTCACATACGGAGTCGAATAGAACTAAACTACAGACGAATAACATTACAGTGACCAAATAACCAGACTAGTGGACGGGTCATCCTCAGAACAAAAACCAACATTTCACAGATAGAAATGAGTTTCAGGCCTACCCAGAAGACAAGTAACCAACACAGCCGAGCATAGGAGAATACGCCACCCAGGTCGCCTATAAGGACCTGCAAGGAGCCAAAGGTAAAATTAGTGTATGGTACAGGAAGAATACAGAGGAGAACTAAACCGTGTAGAGAAAAACAACCTGGCAAATGAAATCCTTACCTGGAGGATGCGGAGAGAAGCCATAACTGGAACAATGAACGAAATTGAGCGACTGGAGAGAAAAGGGGCAAGTGGGTTAGACCCAGAGCAAAGAGAGGGTGGAATTGAAGCATAGAAAGATAATGTACCTGTATTAAATTCGAAGGCGCATTTCGAGAAACCCTGTGCTTCCAACCAAAATCAATGTCGCGTCGTGAGAAGGCAGACAAACCTAGATAATTACCAACAAATCGAACTTGGAATGAAAATCTCAGTCAACCAGTAGCGCATACAGAAACCGCACAATGAAAGCCATATAACAGTGAACAGGGAGACTAAGTTCGAACCACAACCGAATACAACCAACCGAAGTTACAATCATAACTACAAGCAAGCAAAATGACCAGTGAATCCATAAATGCCATAACCAACGAAGTAGCAGTGTGACTTACCGAGGATTGAGCACGAAACTAGGCAAATAACCTCCATATCTAGATAGATTTTCTATCGAACAAATGAACAGAATAACCAGAGGCGAAACGAAGGTCTCATACAGTACCCAGAACTAGTCAAAGCACAACACATTACCCATAAGTTTAGTTACAGAGCCGAAGGAATCATAGCATAACGCAACCATCGTTTTCTCAACACAGAGCTAACAAAACCCTTGGCGCAACAGAACAATAACAAAAGGAAGGATCGAGAGACTGCGTTAACATTAGGGTTGAGGAGTATACCGAGGCAGGATACTGTCATTAAGGCCCGCATTTACTACCCAGCTACCACCAACCTACAGAACCGCGAGTAAATATCATACATTCGCCACGTAATCGATCTGATACATAACATAAAGCACAAAGCGTCGCCAAGTGGGCTGGGTCCCATCAGAGTGGTATCAGAGCAGGTTGAGTTGAAGAGGTTTGTGAGAAATGGATATAGGTAGACGAGGACGAGGCCGAGGTGCTCGTAGAATGGCAGATGAGGCATTAAGAGAAGAACTCAGAGTTCTTACTGCTCGATTGGAAGTAGTAGAGGTAGGCAGGAGAAGAGATCCAGAGTTAGGTGATGTGAGCGAAGAAGAAGTGGAAGTGGCAGCAGATGGGCCTAAAGGTGACTCGCCAGAAGTGAAGTTATTGAAGTCTGTATTATTGTCAAACAGCAGACCAAAACCAGAATTACCAACCTACGATGGCAGTTTATCTATCGACGTTGTATTAGATTGGATTAGCGAGATGGAAAAGTATTTTGAATGCGAGGAAGTTAGTGAGGACCGTAGGGTCAAGTTTGCAGCAACAAAGCTGAAAGGACACGCAACCCTGTGGTGGGACAGTGTCCAGAACGAGAGAAAGAGGTTGAACAAACCCCCGATAAAAACTTGGACAAGGATGGTAGCTAAATTGAAGGGCAGATTTCTGCCAAGAGATTACCAAATCGCGTTACTTAGACAGGTTCAGAATTTGAGACAGAGGGGACTGACCATGAAAGAGTATACAGAGGAATTTTATCGAGTGAATTTGCGAGCTGGATACACAGAGGATACAACAGAAAGGACAGCCAGATATGTAAATGGGCTGAGGATGGAGATTTTGGATGAAATAAGCATTTTGTCTCCCAACAATACAGAGGAGGCATACTAGAGCGCGATCAAAGCAGAGGAGAAACTTAACCGAAGACAGAATGCCCGGAGAGGACGAGGGTCTACCAGAGGAAGAGGCCAGTCCTATGGCAGGGGCCGAACTGCCAGCAACAGCGAGGAAGCCAACAGTTCAAGGACTTCGGGAATAGCAGAAAAGGGAGATGGAACGAGAGGTGGCAGATCGTTTCAGCGCGGCAGAGGAAATGGCCATGGAAGGGGAACTGGTTACCAGTGCTACAGATGCCACAAGTGGGGGCACCGCTCTTTTGAGTGCCCAGAAACTGATTCAACTGGACAGCGAGGCGCGTATGTGGCACAACCGGAGGAAGCAGCAGCACCCCCTCAAGAGGCAGAAAATGCCCCAGAAACAGGAGAAGCTTTAGTGCTGCATAAGGTGTTGTTGAAGCCAGTTGATGAGAGTATTGAGCAGACGCAGCGGAAAGCTCTGTTAAGGACAATTTGTAAATCGAAAGGTAAGTGCTGTAAAATGATAATCGACAGCGGAAGTACTGACAATTTGGTGTCAACCGAGATGGTGGAGAAGTTAGGACTGAAGCGTTTGAAACGCCCCAATCCATATCGAGTTTCATGGCTACAGAAGGGGCACCAGTTACTGGTGGATGAGCAGAGTGAAGTTGAATTTCAGATAGGACGGTATAAGGATAAAATCATTTGCGACATTATGCCAATGGACGTATGTCACATCTTGTTGGGCAGACCTTGGCAATATGACAGAAAAGTGACACATGATGGGGTGTTGAACTGTTATAAGTTCGAAAAAGATGGGGTTAGGCATACCCTTGTGCCCATCAGGGAAGAGAAGGAGGCAGCTGAAGTAAATGAAACTAAGGCATTGCTAATGAGCGGAAAACAATTTTTAAAGAAGGTTGAGAACAACGAGATAAATTATGCTGTAGTCAAAAAGACAAGGACAGTTCTGTTGCATACAGAAATCACAGATTTGCCTATAGAAATACAACAGATGTTGGAAGAATTTATGGATACAGTAGTGGACGACTTACCAGATAAGTTACCTCCCAAGCGGAGTATTAGTCACCACATCGACTTCATACCAGGAGCCAGCTTACCAAATAAGGCAGCTTATCGAATGAGCCCCAAGGATAATGAAGAAATTAGAAAACAGGTGCAGGAGCTACTGGACAAAGGATTGATCAGGGAGAGTCTGAGCCCATGTGCTGTACCAACAGTTCTCGCCCCCAAAAAGGGAGGAGAGTGGCGGATGTGCACTGATTCCAGGGCCATCAATAAAATCACCATACGGTACAGATTCCCGTTACCGCGTATGGATGATATGATGGACTGTCTGAGTGGGGCAGCTTACTTCTCTAAGATAGATTTAAAAAGCGGATATCACCAGATTCGGATATGTGAGGGAGATGAGTGGAAGACAGCTTTTAAAACCAATGAAGGCTTATATGAATGGCTGGTCTTGTCGTTCGGGTTGAGCAATGCACCCAGCGCATTCATGAGACTCATGAATGAGATGCTAAAGAAATATATTGGGAAGTTTGTAATTGTTTATTTGGACGACATTCTTATTTTTAGTAAGACACGAGAAGAACACTTCTGGAATGTGCGTAAAGTGTTGGAGAAGCTACAGCAGAACAAGTTATTGATAAATTTGAAGAAATGTACATTTATGCAGAAAGAGTTAATTTATCTGGGATTTGTGATAGCGGAAAACGAATTGAAGATGGATCCGGAAAAGGTGACAGCAATCATAAATTGGCCGTCACCAAAGAATTTGTTTGAGGTACGTAGTTTCCACGGATTAGCAAGTTTCTACAGGAAGTTTATTAAAAATTTCAGCGGAATTTGTGCTCCTATGTTGGAGACCATCAAAAAGGCCAGCCAACCTTTTCGATGGACAGAAACAGCAGAAAAAAACTTTCAGCTATTGAAAAAGAAAATAACAGAAAGACCGATTCTCAGGCTACCAGATTTTCAAAAATTATTTCAGGTACGTTGTGATGCTAGTGGAACAGCAATCGGGGCTGTACTCAGTTAGGAGGACAGACCGGTAGCATTTTTCAGTGAAAAACTGAATGAGAGTTGGTAGAAGTACTCCTCATATGACAAGGAATTTTACGCAGTGGTACAGGCTCTAAGACACTGGAGGCATTATTTGTTGGGGAACGAGTTCGTGCTGTTTTCAGATAATTCTGCATTACAATATGTAATGCAGCAACACAAACTTAATCATAAACATGCCAAATGGGTGGAGTACTTGCAGAGTTTTAATTTTGTGCTGAAACATATCAGCGGACAAGCAAATAAGGTGGCCGACGCATTGAGCAGAAAAGATTTACTATTACAGGAAAGCACTGTACAGGTTTTTGGTTTTGAACATTTACGGGATCTTTATAAGATAGACACAGATTTCAGAGAAGCCTATGAGGCGTGCCAAAACCCTTTGATAAGGGGAAATAGTCCTTGGTTGGACTATAACATACAGGAGAAATTTCTTTTTAAGGGAGGACGATTGTGCATCCCCAGCTGTTCTATGAGGGAGAATATCATTCGTGAAAAACACAGTGGGGGATTGGCTGGACACTTCGGTATTGACAAGACCTTGGAGCAACTTAGTCACTTTTATTTTTGGCCAAGAATGCGACGAGACATACAACGTTTTGTGGCTAAGTGTAAGGTGTGTCAACTAGTGAACGGACATAGCCAGAACACAGGATTATATATGCCATTGCATATTCCAGGCAAACCTTGGGATTCAGTGAGTTTAGATTTTTTGTTGGGACTGCCAAAAACACAGAAAGGTTATGATTCAGTGATGGTAGTGGTGGATCGTTTCTCAAAAATGGCATATTTTGTACCTTGTCAGAAAACTAGTGACGCCACTCACGTGGCCCACTTGTTTTTTAATGAGATTGTCAGATTACACGGGTTACCAACAACCATCCTATCAGACAGAGACGTGAAGTTCACGGGACATTTTTGGCGTACCCTATGGAAAAAAATGAACACCCAATTAAGCTATAGTTTTGTTTATCACTCGCAAACCGATGGGCAGACAGAAGTTGTGAACAGAAGTCTAGGAAATCTGTTACGCAGCTTAGTCGAGGAGAATTCTCGAATGTGGGACGGAGTGCTAGCGCAAGCAGAGTTTGCTTACAACGATTTGTCGAATCGTAGCACGGGTCTCAGTCCCTTTCAAATCCTTTGTGGCATGCACCCTCGTGGAGTGCATGAACTTCGGGATCTTGGTTTACAGGAACGACGGAGTGCGGATGGAGAAGATTTTGCAAACACAATGAGCGATTTACACGAACAGGTGAAGGCAAAATTACAGGACAGCTGCTCGAAGTATAAGGAACATGCAGATTTAAGGAGAAGAGAAGTTCATTTTGAGGTAGGGGATGAAGTTCTGGTACACTTGCGTAAGGAGCGGTTCCCTAGAGGTACGTACAATAAACTGAAGTACAAGAAGATAGGGCCTTGTAAGATCTTGCGAAAGTTTTCAGCAAATGCCTATGAAATACAACTACCACCTGGAGTAGGCATATCACCTATCTTCAATGTGGCAGATTTATTTCCGTATACAGGCGATCTGTTAGAAGAAAAGAAGGATGAACCCAGACAATCCACGCGGAACACCCAGGAAGACGGAGAAACTTGGAAAAGACAAATGCCTTATGTCCAACCTCCTGAGATCGAAGGCATTCTCGAAACTCAGGTACTTAGGCGTACTCGGTGGAAAAATTATTTTCAGTACCTGGTCAAGTAGAAGAACCGTCCGATTGAGGACAGCTCATGGCTTGATGCCAGGCAGATTGAATAGACAGGAAAATCGGTGGAGAAGCTCATCAACCAGAGTCATGATCTCTTTTCACCCCGGGAGCCTGATGTAGGAGCATCCAGCTCACCGTAATTGGGCAGAAATCTAACCAGGTTCAATAGCTCGTGACCGAGTAAACTGTCAAGGTTTTATGGGAATAATTTTTCTTTTTATGTTATTTTACAGAATCAGCAAAAGTCAGATACCTCTTTTATTTTCCAGTTTAGGATTACTGTAGTTTCAATTGTTAATTAAAAGGTAGTTTATGTAATTAGGAAAAATAACCATCAACTGTTCCTACAAGTCTTGGAATGTCAAATGATTATAGTTATGGATAGAAATAGAAGTTATGTAACCATCTTTATAACAGTTAAACCAACTGCAAGAATCAACTGAAAACAGAGGGCCATAAAGCCAAAATACATGTAATAGGAAGGGGTTCAGTTCAGAAAAGAAGAAGTTGAGTGAATTCAGAAATGGAAAATACCAAGCATTCAAAATCAGAGAAGTTATTGTCCATCTAAATTGTCTGTATAAATATGTGTTGATTTTCATCACCAAACAAACTATTGTATCATTATAAATTATTACATTTTCATGGATACTGTGTAAGCGTAATTCACAATCGAATATAAATCAAGCAGATAGAATTTTAATGAATTTTGAGTCACCAAATAAACAGTCACATACTTATTTATGCACGTGGTGGAGCAACATTACAAGTTTACAATGTTCAGTTAACAACGACCAAATAATAGAACCAGTCACGCTCACGTTCGAATGCACAGCAACACAAACGAAGGACAAGCGAATATGCCAAGGTAACAAATAACCATACACTCTTTTTCCATTAAAATTTCATTTCAATTGTCCAGAACAACAACCTACAGCAAATTCGGTAGGGCCGAGTCACATTTCATGGAACAGAGACCAATCTAGACACGATTGAAGCAAATACGACCGAATTACAAAAACCCAGGTCAAAACGAAAAACCCTGAGTTAGGGTTTGTAACAGACCAGCAAGCAGGGTCACGCTGAACTCCCGTACTTCCAGACACGTAGTCAAACTGAACTAAAACTACAGAATAATAACAATACAGTGACCAAATAACCATACTAGTGGACGGGTCATCCTCAGAACAAAAACCAACATTCACAGACAGAAACGAGTTTCAGGCCTACCCAGAATACAAGCAACCAATATAGCCGAGCATAGGAGAATACACCAACGAGGTCGCCTATAAGGACCTGCAAGGAGCCGAAGATAAAATTAGTGTATGTTACAGGAAGAATACATAGGAGAACGAAACCCTGTAGAGAAAAATAACATGGCAAATGAAATCCTTACCTGGAGGACGCGAAGAGAAGCCATAACTGGAACAGTGAATGAAATTGAGCGACTGGAGAGAAAAGGGGCAAGTTGGGTTAGACCCAGAAAAAAGAGAGGATGGAATTGAAACATAGAAAGATAATGTACCTGTGTTAAATTTGAAGGCGCATCTCGAGAAACCCTGTGCTTCCAACCAAAATCAATACCGCGTCGTGAGAAGGCAAACAAACCCAGATAATTACCAACAAATCGAACTTGGAATGAAAATCTCAGAGAACCAGTAGCGCATACAGAAACCGCACAATGAAAGCCATATGACAGTGAACAGGGAGACTAAGTTCGAACCATAGCTGAATACGACCAACCGAAGTTACAATCATAACCACAAGCAAGCAAAATGACCAGTGAATCCATAAATGCCATAACCAGCGAAGTAGCAGTGTGACTTACCGAGGATTGAGCAGGAAACTAGGCAAATAACCTCCATAGCTAGACAGATTTGCTATCGAGCAAACAAACAGAATAACCAGAGGTGAAACAAAGGTCTCATACAATACCCAAAACCAGTCAAAGCACAGCACATTACCCATAAGTTTCGTTACAGAGCCGAAGGAATCACAGCATAATGCAACCATTGTTTTCTCAATGCAGAGCTAACAAAACCCTCGCCGCAACAGAACAATAACCAAAGGAAGGATCGAGAGACCGCGTTAACATTAGGTTTGAGGAGTATACCGAGGCAGGGTACTATCATTAAGGCCCGCATTTACTACCCAGCTACCACCAACCTACAGAACCGCGGGAAAATACCATACATCCGCCACGTAATCAATCCGATACATAACATAAAGCGCAAAGCGTCGCCAAGTGGGATGGGTCCCATCAGTAAGCCAAAAAAATATTTAAATACAGTTAGGAAACCCACATTATTATTCCATAAAAATATGTATTAAAAAATTAAAATTAAATTAAGAGTGAGCGGAGACTGTTTTATATGAGATTCACTGATATATTTCTTATAATCACCCAAATTATTATAATCGCTCAACTAACAAATTAATTGCTACCAAAATAAATAGGAGATAGGTTACTACAGGAAAGTTTGACATCGTGATTACTGTTGTTAGTGTTCATTAATTGTAAACTTGAACATTATTCTTTTTCGGAAATTCATCCATTCATAAATCTAAATCGCAAGTCCCCAATATTGTGCAATTTATAAATCTCTATTTCCTTAAGGAGCTAGATTTACATTATTTTATGATAGCGATTTGCTCATCGTTAGTTTGTTAATGTTTGAGTGGATGCACCTACCTGTGATTTCTTTGGAATCGAGTGTTTTCATTTTTTTTATCATTAAAATGACCATAACCTTTTAATTAACACAAAGCCCATCCTGGTTCATTTATACATTATTGCATTTCCCATTAACTAATGATTTGGCTAGTTTGATAGAATGTTTAAAAACTCATCACAATTATTGCTTTATTAATTTACAGGAAAATCTTCACATAATAAATATTTTACCCTACATATATATCTTGAATATAAAATCATTGACACAAAAAGGCAATGAAAGTTCTTGCGAACCAGTTGTTTATGTTAATGATCCAGATTAAAACTGAGCACAAAACCCTAATTTATAATTATGCAAAGCTAAAATTAAAGCTGAAGGAGACAAAGAATAAGTATTATACATTAAAAAGAAGTATCATATCTAGGATTTATACAATAAAGAATAACCAAGAAAAAATAATATCGCACTCGAAACCTTGAACTTGGAAAACCTATCTATCAAATCAAACATGAGTGAATTTGTCAATAAAATCTAACATATGAAATGAAAATCTCAATATTTGCAATAATCATGAAATTGAACTCGTTTTATGAAATTATAAACATAATTAAAGTTGTGTTGAGTTTGTTTCGTTCGGAGAATATGAATGGCCATCCGTTTAAAGGAAGTAGGCACAAAACCTTAGCGTGTTTCTTGCACTTTTCCGTTTTTCATCCACTACAATTAACATCCATCTCCGCCTACATTTCACAAAGGAATTCATATGGATGGATGCACGTAATGGAGCTAATATTTAAGGTTTCAATGCATGGTTTTTTAAATCTATTTCTAGTAATTATGATACGTAGTTATGAACAATAGGAAGAGTAAATTTGTAATCATGTTTTGTAAAGAATTATTTTAAGTATGGTTCAAAAATGTGATTTAGATATATATGGAGTTTAATGGTGTGAAGTCTAGCGATTGACAGAGTGGCGACAATGACAATATATTGGCATCTTTCAGTTTAAACCATCAGATCAATTAGAAAATGGATTAATGTAGACAATTCCAAAAGGGGGGATACTTATCGGTTTATAAACATGGTTGACCATTGCCGATCATGGTTGATCTTCATGTTGAGACAATCCTTGTCACAGTGCGACATTAGACCATAGTTTACCATCATTGAATTTCATATTGAAACAATGTTTGTAGAATGCGATGTTGGACCATTGTTGATTTCCATATTGAGACAATCTTTGTCATAATGTTACATTCAACCATGTTTGCTATGATTGACCATGATTTGTCATGATTAATATTATAAACCTAAGGTAATAATAAATCCAAGGGATTAATGCTAAAACCCTAAGGGCTTATGATCCTAAACGAATAACATTATACAGAGGAGAATATTATTATAAACACAAGGTATGTAAACCTTAATAAACATATTATAAACACTAAAATAAACATCGTCAGCCGTGGTTGATTTTCATATTGAGACAATCCTTGTCATAATGTGATCTTGAACCGTAGTTGACTATGATTGATTTGCATATCGAGACAATATTTGTCACAATGTGATGTCATACCATGGTTGACCATAGGTTATTTTCATATTGAGAGAATATTTGTCACAAGGTGACGTTCGACCTTTGTTGACCATGATTGATCATGGTTTCCTACGATTGATTTCCTTATTGAGACATTCTTTGTTACAATGTGACATTCAACCATGGTTGACCATGGTTTCCTATGATTGACCATGGTTGACCATGATTAATGTTATAAATCCAAGAGAATAATAAACCCAAGGGATTGATATTATAAACCCAGGGGGATAATAAACCCAAGGGATTAATAGTAAAACCCCAAGGGCTTATGAACCCAAAAGAATAACACTAAGCTTAGGGGACTAATATTATAATCACAAGGTATATAAACCCTAAGATGAATGCTATAAACACTAAAATAAGCATGGTTCACCATGGTTGATTTTCATATTGAAATAATCATTATCCCAATGCAATTTTGGACCATGGTTGACCATGGTTGATTTTCATATCGAGACAATATTTGTCACAATGTGAAATTGGATCATGGTTGCCCATGGTTGATTTTCATATTGAGACAATCTTTATCACAATGGGACGTTCGACCATGGTTAACAACTATTAACCATAGTTAATCATGTTTGATTTTATAAGACATGGTGGACCATGATCAACCATGGCTAACCATGGTTGTCCATACTTCTTCATGATTTTTATATGAAGACAATTTTTGTTAATATGCGACATTCGACCATGTTTGACCATGACTGATATTATAAATTGAAGGGATTATGAACCTAAGGAAATAATATTACACCCAAGGGACTAATATTATAACCCTATGGTATATAAACCTTAACGTAAATATTATAAACACTAAAATTAACATGGTTGATTTTCATTGTGCGATAACCCTTGTCATAATGAGACATTCGATTATAAACCTAATGGAATAATAAACCCAATGGATTGATATTATAAACCCATAGGAATAATAAACCCAACGGATTAATACTAAAACCGCAAGTGATTATCAACCTAGGGGATAATATTATAAACCGAAGGTATGTAAACCCTAATAAAATTATTAAAAACACTAAAATAAACATGGTTGACCACAATTGATTTCCATATTGAGACAATCCTTGTCACGATGCAGTGTTGGAAAATGGTTGGCCATGATTGAACATGGTTGATTATGGTTGAGCAATGTTGAATAATACTAAACCCTAAGAGAAATAAACCAAGAGATTGATATTACAAACCCAACGGAATAAAAACAAAAGGGATATAAGCTATAAATGCAACGTATATAAACCCTAACATAAATATTATAAAACCTAAAATAAACTCGAGGGATTATAAATATTATAATCCCAACAGATTAATGAACCCAAGGGATTAATATTATAACCCTTTTGGATTAATAAACACAAGGGATTAATATTACAAACCCTTCCATGAAACTTGTATTTTGAATTACCATTCAAACAAGTATGTCCATGGAAAAATTTGAAACAATTCATCGACATATTTTAAATGGTTGTTGTTGCCACCTAACATGTCGCATAGAAGCTCTACCATTCATTTTAGAAAGAAAAAACGCATACTATTCATTTGAAAACTCTCAACCATGGTTGACAATAGTCAACCACAATAACTTAAGTCAACTATAGTTGACAATGGTTGACCATGGTGACCATAGTTTCCTATGCTCAATTATAGGTGACTATGAAAAACTATGCTCAAGTTAACCATAACCAATCATGGTAATGATACTTGATCATGCCTGATCGTGGTTAGATTATACTTGACCTTAACCATGGCTGTATATATATATATGTATGTTAGTCATAATTAAATATTAATATGTAAATTATTATTAGTATCGTATTATATAAATTATGTTTAAGTTAATATTTAATGTATTAATTAATATTTCTATTAATTTATATTACTTATATAATATTTTTTTATATTATTGATGGATATTAAAATTAATATTAAAATGTTTCTAACATTACTATTATTTAATTATTATAACATATAATAACAATATTGTTATTTATGTGTAATAATAATATGTTATTAATTACATTAATTAAGCTGTAATATCATTATTTTTTATCCATGCTATTTTTATTATTTAATGTTATAGATAATATTAATTAAATCTTAATATAATTAAATAAATTTTTATGTATATTAATAAAATAATAAAATAATATTTAATTATCCTATTTAGTTACCAATGGAGATAGTTACAGATTGAAAGTAATGCCCATAAATTATTACTATTACCATAAGCACATACAATTAAAGAAATAACAAATATAAAATTAATAATCATAGGAACTCGAAAGATCGATACAGTTTATAAAACTGATATATGTTGAGATACACATATTATGTCGACTTGGATACAATGGCTATGGTGGTCCTGCTACTGAGATTCATCATGGGAATAATTGGACGAGATCACCTTGGGCTTGGAGGGGGACATCAAAATGAAATGAACTTTCAAGTGAATGGAAACCTTATCATGGCCCTAGTAACTGCACTGTCCCCACACCATTCAAACCTGACCTCATGAAGCACCAATAACATTATTTATTTTATTAACTCATAAAGTAACATGCAAAATTACGGTTTTGGTTAAATCTACCTCTCCTTTTTCTATGACCAAAAGGAATATTCGTTAATAAGAAATTCTCACCTATTTTAAATATGAAATCCTCACCATTTATTTAATTGAAAAGCCCTGAATCCTAACCATCTACCTGAATTCTAGAAGCCTAAAAAATATTTAAATAAATTTAGGAAACCCACATGATTATTCCATAAAAATATGTATTAAAAGTTGAAAATCAAATTAAGAGTGAGAAGAGACTGTTTTCTATGAGATTAGATGATATATTTCTTATAATCACCCAAATTATTATAATCACTCAATTAACAAATTTATTGTTGCCAAAATAAATAGAAGGATCTAGGTTACCGCAGGAAAAAATTGACATTATGATTACTATTATTAGTGTTATTTAAATGTTAACCAGAACATTATTCTTTCGTGGAAATCCAACCATCCATAAATATATATCGCATTGCCTCGACATTGCATAATTTATAAATCTCTATTTCCTTAAGGATCTAGATTCACATTTTTTTATGATAGCGATTTGGCCATCGGTAATTTGTTAAGCTCCAGTGGATGCGCATATCCGGGATTTCTTTGGAATCTAATGTTAGCATTTTCTTGTCATTCAAATGGCCATAACCTTTTAATTAACACAAAGCCCATCATTTTTCATTTATACATTATTGCAACTCACATTAACCAACGATTTGGCTCGATTGATAGAATGTGTAAAAACCCATCACAATTATTGCTCTATTAATTTACCAGAAAACATTCACATCATAGATATTTTACCCTACATATATATCATGAATAGAAAATCATTGACACAAAAAGGAAATGAAAGTCCTCGAGGCTGTGATCTATAGTTTATGTGAATGATCGACATTAAAACTACGCACAAAACCCTAATTTACAATCATGTAGGGCCAAACTTAAAGCTGAAGGAGATAAAGAAAAATTATTATACATTAAAAAAATATCATATCCACGAATTATACAATAAACAATGCCCAAGAAAAAAAATATCTCACTCCAATCCTAGAACTTAAGAAACCTGTCTATCAAATCAAACATGAGTGAATTTTTCAATCAAATCTAACATATGAAATGGAAATCTCAATATTTTAATAGTCATGAAATTGAACTTGATTTATCACATTACAAACATAATGAACGTTGTGTTGAGTTCATTTTGTTGGGAATATGAATGGTCGACCGTTTCAAGGAAATATGCAGAAAGCCTTAGCATGTTTCCTGCACTTTTCCGTTTATCATCCACTATTTCATCCACTATAGTTAACATCCAAGTCCGCGTGCGCTTCAAAAAGGAATGTACAAGGATGGATGTAGGTAATGGAGTGAATATTACATTTCGCAAATGGTTGAATGTGGATCGTTGTAATAACATTTCAATGCATGTTTTTTTAAGTGTCTTTTTAGTAATTATGATAGGTGGTTATGAACAATAGGTACAGTAAATTTTTGACCATGTTTTGTAAAACAATAATTTAAGTATGGTTTAAACATGTGATTTAGATATGCATGGAAGTTGATGGCGTGAATTCCATCCATTAATGGTGGGGTGACGGCGAGAATATACAAGCATCTTTCAATTTAAATGATTAGATAAAAAAATTATTTAAAAATGGATTAAAGCAGCGAATTCCAATAGGGGGATGCCTATTATTTTATAAACATGGTTGATCTCCTTAATGAGACAATCCTTGTCATAATGCAATCTTAGACCATGGTTGACCATCATTGAATTTCATATTGAGACAATCTTTGTGAGAACACAATGTTCAACCATGGTTGATTTCCATATTGAGACAATATTTGTCACAATACAACATGCAACCATGGATGAGCATGGTTGCCTATGATTGACCATGATTGACCATGATTAATATTATATACCCAAGGAAATAATAAACCTAAGGGATTGAGATTATAAACTAAAGGGAATAATAAATCCAGGGGATTAATACTAAAACCCCAAGGGATTATTATAATCTCAAGGTATATAAGCCCTAAGATAAATATTATAAACACTAAAATAAAAATGGTTGACCACGGTTGATTTTCATTTTGAGACAAACCTTGTCACAATGCAATCTTGGACCATGGTTGACCATGGTTGATTTGCATATTGAGACAATCTTTATCATAATGCGACATCAGACCATGGTTGACCATGGGTTATTTGCATATTGAGGCAATTTCTGTCACAATGTGACGTTCGACTATGGTTGGCCATGATTGACCATGGTTTCCTATGATTGATTTCAATTACTGAGACACTCTTTGTCATAATGTGACACTCAACCATCGTTGACCATGGTTGACCATGGTTTCCTATGATTAGCCATGGTTGACCATAATCAATGTTATAAAACCAAGGGAATAATAAACCCAAGGGATAAATACTAAAACCCCAAGGGCTTATGAATCCAAAAGAATAATATTAAATTGAAGGGACTAATATTATAAACCCTAAGATAAATATTATAAACACTAAAATAAGCATGGTTTGCCATGGCTCGCTTTCATATTGACATAGTCTTTATCACAATGCGACGTTCAATCATGGTTGACCATGTTTGATTCTATAAAACATGGTTGACCATCAGTAGCCATGGCTAACCAGGGTTCTCCATGATTGTCCATGATTTTTATATGGAGACATTTTTTTTCACATTACAACATTCGACCATGGTTGGCCATGATTGATATTATAAACCCAATGGATTGATATTATGAGTTGAAGGGAAAAAAATCCCAAGGGATTATGATCCAAGGGAATAATATTAAGCCCAAGGAACTAATATTATAATCCCAAGGTATATAAACCCTAAGCTAAATATTATAAACACTAAAATTAACATGGTTGATTTTGATGGTGAGACAACTCTTGTCAGAATGCAACATTCAATGATGATTGACGATGGTTGGCTATGATTGACGATGGTTGACCATGATTGATATTATAAACCTAAGGGAATAATAAACCCAAGGGATTGATATTATAAACCCAGAGGATTAATACTAAAACACCAAGTGATTATCAACCTAAGGGAATAATATTATAAACTCAAAGTATGTAAACTCTAAGAAAGTTATTAAAAACACTAAAATAAACATGGTTTACCATGGGTGGTTTTCATATTGAGACAATCATTGTCACAATGTGATGTTGGACAATGGATGACTATTATTGAGTAATATTAAACCTTAGCAATATGAACCGTAAAATCAATAAACCATGGCATTGATATTATAAACCCAAGGCAGTAATAAAGCCTAGGGATAAAAGTTAAAAACAAAAGGTATATAAACCCTAACATAAATACTATAAACCGTAAAATAAGCCTCAGGGATTATAAGTATTATAATCCCAACAGATTAATAAACCAAAGGGATTAATATTATAAACCTTTGTTATTAATAAACCAATGGGATTAATATTACCAACCCTATAATGAAATTTTTATTTTCAATTACCACTGAAACCAATATGTCCATCGAAAAGTTTGAAACAATTCATGGACATATTTGAAATGGTTATTGTTTCCACCCCACATGTCGCATAGAAGCTCTACCATTCATTTTAGAAACATAAAACTTAGACAATTCATTTTGAAACCCTCAACCATGGTTGACAATAGTCGACAATGCTAACTTATGTCAACTATAGTAGACAATGGTTAACCATGGTGACCATAGTTAACTATGCCCAATCGTAGGTGACCATGATTAGGTATGGTCAAGCTAACCATAGCAAATCACGATAGTGATACTTCATCATGCTTGATTGTGATTAGATTATGCTTGACCTTGACTATGGTGGAATATAT
>APFE030808191.1:102263-142525 GCA_000404065.3 Pinus taeda
ATACACTTAAAGAAATAGAGCTATAGACAAACAAAAAATTTGTAATAACAGGAATTGGGAAGATCGATAGAGTTTACAGGACCGAGATACGTTGAGATACACAGATTTTGTCGACTTGGATACAATGTCTATGGTGGTCCTGCTATGGAGATTCATCGTCGAAATAATTGGACGAGATCACCTATTGGACGAGATCACCTTGGGCTTGGAGAGGAGACATCAAAATTAAATCAACTATCACGTGAATGTAAACCCTGTCGTGGACCTAGTAAATGGAGTGTCCTCGCACCATTCAAACTTGACCTCATGAAGCAACAACAATATTGTTTATTTTATTAACTCATAAAGTAGCATGCAAAGTTAGGGTTTTGGTTAAATCTACCTCTCCATTTTGTATGACCAAAAGGAATATTAGTTAATAACAAATCCTCACCTATTTTAAATATGAAATTATCGCCATTTATTTAATTAAAATTAAAAAGGCTTGAATCATAACCATCTATCTATGTTCGGTAACCTTAAAAAATATTTAAATACATTTAAGAAACCCACATTCTTATTCCATAAAAATATGTATTGAAAGTTGAAAATCAAATTAACCTTAAAAAATATTTAAATACAATTAAAAAACCCACATTCTTATTCCATAAAAATATGTATTAAAAGTTGAAAATCAAATTGAGATTGAGAAGAGACTATTTTCTATGAGATTTATTGATATATTTCTAACAAGGAGCCACTGCCGTGGCGGTAGTCCCTGCCGGGCTCTGCAGGGAATTTCTAGCAACAAGTCATATTTATAAATAACAAAGGAATTGGAAATGGAAACAGTGGAAAGACATAATGAAAAATGCAGCATAACTTTAAGAATATTTCTGCAAGTTAACAAAAAGAAGCAGTGGAAAGACAAAATGAAAAAATGCACCATAACTTTAAGAATATTTCTGAAAGTTAACATTATTGTTGATTGCATTTGTGAAATAAAATAACAATAGATTGTCTATTGAAATCTATATTTTACTAGTTAAACATGTTGCCCAATGTTGTATATTGCCTTTATAACATCACTTGGATTGTCATGAGTTATAAGCATTGAAAAATAAGCTATAGAGCAACAGGAATTTGAGAAACTTCGAGAAAGGATGTGATTGCTTTTAATTTTTGACGATTGACCAAACATAACAATATAGGAACTGTTCATATGCTTTAATTTGCAAATTACAAAGGAAACAAAATAACAAAAACTTGATGAGCGCATACCTTAACATTAACAAAGAGTTAATTGGTCCAAAGTTAGAGTGCTAGGGTTAACAATGTGCAATTTCCAACATTCATATTCATTATTAATAAGTGAATTTTAACAATAAATCGACTTCTTCACTTCTTGAGAATGTATTGGTTCATCACTTCTTTACCTATATATTCATATTCATTATTAATAAGTGAATTTTAACAATAAATTCACTTCTTCACTTCTTGAGAATGTATTGGTTGATCACTTCTTTACCTATATGATTTGATTAAGTGAATGAGGATTGAATTTGCATACTTTCAAGATAGAACGAGATTGCATAAACAATAAAATAACATTATATTCAAACCAAACACTCCAAAGATTGCACAAACATTATGTTGAAGGGAGAATACAATACATTAAAGGAAAAGGAAAAGCTATGCACTACAAAAGGTCTTATCTATCAAATACATGCGAAGGCTATATTTAAAAGTATGTTGGAAGGATCTACGAGCAATGTGATGAATAATGTATCAAAATATGCGTTGAATATACATGTGTTGAAAGGGTAATAAAATCAATACATTAAAGAGACATTGCATTGAGTCGAAAACCATACACAGGAAACAAATAAAAGGTTTGATAAATGATGCAAAGTTTTATATTATTTACTGCCAAAAGAAATATAGTAAATACATTGAGGGAGAATATGTCACATAGTGAGTTGAGGAAGAATATATTACATTGCAATACGTTGGAGAATAATGCAATATATTACATTAAAATGTGTTGAAGAGATATTGAAATGTGTTGAATACATATTGCAAATTCGTTGAAGAATATTGTTGTGCATTGAAAGGATGATACAAGCAATGCATTATGTTGAGATGATATATTAATACTGTGCAATATATTAAAGCAGTGAATATATAAAATAGCAGCGCGTTGAACAAAAAATTACAAAATGTGTTGAAAGGATCAGTAATTACATCAAAATAAAGTGCACTGAAAACAATGGAAAGGCAACATTAAAACCC
Source organism: Pinus taeda (assembly GCA_000404065.3). NCBI lineage: Eukaryota > Viridiplantae > Streptophyta > Pinopsida > Pinales > Pinaceae > Pinus > Pinus taeda. The sequence goes on from APFE030808191.1 coordinate 104,535, forward strand.
ATTTAAGAGTAGGATTGCGAATCCATCAAAGGTTGTGTTGAAAACTATCCAAGATGGGCATTGCAGAGAATATGTAACAAGCAGTGCGTTGAAAGATAAGTACGCTGACAATATGTTAGAAGCAAATATAAAGGTGCATTGAATAGGATATGTATTTAAATAACCTATTAAAGGCATGCGATAGAACTTGTTAAAAGTTGTTATAGTATTTGCTGCCAAATTGAATTGATAATAAAGTATGCTGAAGAGATATTGCAGTGCGTTGGAGAAATATAGCAAATGCGTTGGGAGGAGAAATATTGAAATGCATTCCAAAATAATAAATTAAAGTAGCACATTGAAAGATAATAAATTAAATCAGTTCATTGAAAGGAGTTAAACATAGTGCGTTACAAAGGATAATACATGCTTGCAAAGGAAATGCATTGGGGATAATACCTTTATACTGAAAGGAGTTACAAATAACCCGAATAACCCGAAGTAAAGAGTATTCACGTAGAACCTCTAATTGTACGGACCTGGACGAGAATTTCTCAGTATCTCCTCGTATTTTGCTCTTTTTCCTGTCAAATAACATAATCAGTGGAATTTGCGTACATTTCAGGTATGCAAAAAACAGAAAGAGCGTTGGAGCCTCATTTTACTCGAAGTTGTCGAACTTCTGTGATAAGATTTTGGAGCTTGTATTTGAATTTAGAGAATTTAATCCTCTTGTCCAGGTTATCAGAGGAGAATTTACCATCGGTAAAGCCATATTATTACATAATATCTATATGAATTTTGACATAAGAAATATTGCATATGGAAAAAAAATGGAAACAAAAATTTAATACCAGAGAAAATTGATATTCTTCATTGAAGAGAAACTAGAAGAACCGCGGGCTCTCTCTGGAAAATATAGACATCAGGGATACCTTAAGGATGCGATCAGACCAGCAATGTACAGTGATGAAGTAAATGCACTCAACGATTAGCTGTCAAATTTACAGTAAGCATCAGTGTTTGTCTCTTTCATATTCCTTTCCACACTAGGGAAAAATTTATGTAAAAAGTCATCGAGGGATGTAACGCCACCTGCAAATTGTGGTCATATAGCACTCACAGTATTCATGTTGATGCACGAACACAAAACCAGATGCATTATTCATATTATGATACTGCTATATTCTGAAGGTTAAGATAAGATTCCATAGAACAAATCTTACAAGTATTCCATGCAAACTATTGTATACAGGGAAGACTTAAAGTCAGAATGAGTATCGACAGTATATATAGCACAGGTAAAGAAAAGACGCGAACTTACAGTGTGCTGTATATATGAAAGTTATTTTATTTCATTATGTTCTTCTAAGTTCAGGGCTGTAGAAATAATGCGAGTTTAAAGAAATTATAATGCCAGTTTAATGCAGACCTAAAATTCCTATATCATAACCAAAGATGAGGCCTCCAGTGGCGGCTACAATGCATGAGAAGAAGACGAACACTGTTACCCTGCCTGGGTGAACCTCCCCTCGGCTATTGCCGCCTTCGATGAACATTCCACCTGCCATTATGCACTTGATTTGGAATGCGATTTGGGGTCAAGCAAGGCCTTGTTATTACCCAGTACCTCAGTTATGACTTGAATTACTATTTCAAATCCGTGGCAGCTTCCATATGCCAACAAATTACACAGAAGAAAACCAAAGGACAATATCCATTGATATGGAAGAACTCAACTAAATATAGCACAATGGGAATGCCGTCAGCGATATGGATAAAACGAAATCCTACCTTATCTAAAATGAATTAAAAAAATGCATGTTCAACTGAAAGTAGCTCCCCATAACCGCGGGCTCTGATTCCGGAATACGTGAAACAAATGCTGCAGTTTATTCTTGAAGAGATAATATTCTTCCCTGAGTTGCTGTAGACATTGAAGGCACCTGCACCAAATCGATTTCACTGAAATTGCTCAGCAGAACATCAAAAAACAAAAAATACAACGGTGATGCATATAGTTGTTTCCAGAGCTGTGTCACTTACCCTTCCCGGTTATTGTCATTACAAAGTGCACGAAACCCTATGCATACATTTTTAACTCTCTGCGCCCCTACGCTGTCGATGTGAAAAATGTCAAACCACTTCAGCTCTACGATGTGTACGTTTCTTACATTGTTCAATCATTGTAATATATAATTACAGAATAATGATAGATGGAATAACACACTTAGATATGAGTTGTTGTTAAATAGCGGTGGGACTATGGTGGGATTATTGCAAACCCTAAGTATGCTATATCAACTAAATAATCAACACTTTCTAAATCAAAACTCTTGTAAGACTGATGGATTTAAATTTAGATTTAGATTGCATGTAAACTAAATTAAAATCCTAGTATGACTGATACATCTTAAATTTAGATTGCATTTAAACTAGCTTAAAGCTGAGTAAGTGTAACTTGGAGGAATTATCTTCGACATATAATCATCAATACATTTATACCTGTAACTGCTTCCCTTGAAATGGTGCACATAGGCATCCATTCTCTTGTAATCAATTGCCTCATTATCGGTGCAAGACATTAATAGAATTCAAATTAATAAGGACAATTGTTTTTATTGGTAAATTCTCTAGAATTAAACTGTGAAAATTTACATGCTAAAAATATTTAAAATAGTTTTGCATGAAGAGAAAATTTTCAAAAACATAAAAAAACAATGAAATATAGTGCACAATTAACAAACATACAGTTCGTTTGCCAAGTTATGGAGCTGCTTCTCAGAATCTTCAAAGAACAACGAAATAACTTCGGTTACAAATTCCGGGTCGTTCTCGTCTTGCAACTACTGCAACTGTGTGAATTGCTCATCCAGAAATCCCTGCAACTCAAGTTCGATAATTCAACTACCATTTATAGAATTCTCAACATAATCATATGTACTGAATCTGTTGAGCTCAATTACAATAAAATTTGACCCACAAATTGAACGGAAAAAACCAAAACCCTTACAAACAAAAATTAAATAAAAAAGTGATCACTACCTCTTGGAAAAGGGAATTTGTGAGCTGGATAAGCCACTGCTTCAAGCGTATGATGTCCATTCCGAACCGCAACATCCACACCGGGAGCCCCGTCGCGACTGACTTGTAGTTTCCCACAGTAAAAAGCAAATAAACGATGGTTGCAGAATCCCAGAGCACTGAACCGATGAGCAAGAAAGTCCGCGGATGCTTTGAATCTGAGCAGTTGTGGGGTTTATATAGAAAAATTCTAAAACGAAGAGACATGGCTTAGATGTAACAGAATATAAGTGTTTTTTTTGTGTTTGAAAAAGATTGTCGCTGCGCATGCGAGTTGGGAGATACCTTCACATTGTGGCCAGAACTTGCAGAGAATTGCGTTAGCCTCTGAGATCAGCGGCATGCGAAATGAGGAACTTCACACAAATACAGACGTGAAAATTGATATTCTTCATTGAAGAGAAACTAGAAGAACCGCGGGCTCTCTCGCTGGAAAATACAGACATCGGGGATATCTTAACACAAATACGGACGTTTGTTCATCACCTAGGGGTGTCGACACGTGCATTGCATGCATCCAACACTCGATCAATGGGTAGGGTAGCAACGCCACCTTTATTTAGTTAAGGTCATATATTTCTTGCATTAAATTTTGCATAAAAAAGCTCGTTAAAAACTCATTTACCAAACTTTGTATTTCTGGCATAAAATGTTGCATAAAAAAGTTTGTTAAAAACGTATTTACCAAACTTTGGATAAGTAAAGCGTTGTAGGTGTATTTTTCCTTCAATCGGCGTGAAGTTTCCAATAAGAGGTAAAAAAGAAAACTTTGGATAAATTGTATAGCACGTTAAATTGATGTTCGAAAACTTTGGATAAAATTTGAGAAACATAAAAAATTTTGGTGATTAATTGATTGTCAACAATGGATCCATCGCTAATAGTCCCAGGCAGGGACTAATAATCACCAAAATGATTATAATCGCTCAATTAACAAATTATTTGTTACCAAAATAAATAGGAGTTGAGTTACTGTTGGAAAAATTCGACATTGTGATTATTGTTGTTAGCGTTCTTTAAACGTTAGCCTGAACATTCTTCTTTCGCGGAAATCCAACCATTCATAAATCTAAATCAAATTGCCTCGACATTGCGCAATTTATAAATCTCTATTTTCTTAAGGAGCTGCATTTGCATTTTTTATGATAGCGATGCTCATCAGTAATTTGTTAGGGTTCTAGTCAATGCGCCTATCCATGATTTCTATGGAATCCATTGTTTGCATTTTTTTTATCATTCAGATGGCCATAATATTTTAATTAACATTAAGCAAATCCTTGTTAATTTATAAGTTATTGCATTTTACATTAACCAATGATTTGGCTAGATTGATAGAATGCGTAAAAATCCATCACAATTATTTATCTATTAATTTACAGGAAAATCTTCGCATCATAAAGATTTTACTTGCATATACATCATGAATAGAAAATCTTTAACACAAAAAGGTAATGAATATGAATAGAAAATCGTTGACACAAAAAGGCAACGAAAGTTCCAGCGGTTGCAATCTAGTAGTTTATGTGAAGGATCCACATTAAAACTGAGCACAAAACCCTAATTGATAATCATGTAGAGCCAAACTTAAAGTTGAAGGAGGTAAAGAATAATTATTATACATTAAAGCAAATGTACCATATCCATGAATTATACAATAAAAAATTCCCTAAGAAAAAATAATATTGCACTCCAAACCTTGAACATGGACTCGATTTATGACATTATTAGTCCCTACCCCTTCAGGGCTGGCAGGGACTATAGTAATCGATTTTAGTCCCTAGCATTACTTTGACACGATAATCAATAAAGGCATTTTAACTTAAAGCAAAGTTTTTTGTAATGACACATCAACCAATACAATATTTTGTGTTTAACCAATCAATGGAATCTTCTTCTTATTTGGCCTCAAACCGAGGTATACACGCTGAAAAGTTAGGAAAAAGATGGGAGAAGTACAAGTAATTAGAACAACCTGACACCTTCATGAAGTAATGCTATCTTTGCCTTAGCATTAATTTGCAACATTTAAGACAACCTTTTTTCACAATATTATGTGAATAAGAAGAGAAAAAAATCGAAAAGCTTGGAGAAGAGGAGCTGCGACGGAGCGGAGCGGAGCCAGAAGACCTAGGATCATTGCGTGCAGCTGCTGCGTCGCCGCCTCGGCCTGGGCCGCGAGGCCTGCCTTCCGAGCCTGGCTTCAGCCATGGCCCAATCAGATCCTTCCCATGGGGATGCAGAGAAAGCTTTTTCTGATTTGGTAAAGTCTCTTCCCCCTGTCCGACCAAAACCAACAACTTCAAAATTTGTTAAGAAGCTGGATATTCTTCAAGAAGTTCAGTTGCCTCCATCTCTTCCTCGAATGGCAGCTCTATCACTAGCAGAAAAGGGTCTCATAGGACAGTTTACGGGCTTATGGCCTTCACCAAAAACAGTTCAATGATGGGTGGAAAGGAACTGGTCCGATAAAACACAAGGAAAGATTTCAATCCGCTTCTGTGGTAAAGGTTACTATACCTTTCATTTTGAAACCAAAGCAGATAAGGACCTGATATTCAGGAATGGTCCCTATTTTATGCACTCTCGAGGGTTATATCTCAACAAGTGGACCCCTGATTTCGATCCTGAGCAAGACATCCCTAATGCGGTTCCGGTATGGGTCTGTCTTCCTCATCTGCCCTTGCATTGTTGGGGAGATGAATCGGTCAAAGCAATCGGGAATGCAGTAGGAAAATATATTGACAGAAGTGAGCCCAAAGATAACATGCAAGCCTGTGCAAGGATCTGCGTAGAAGTGGACCTCGGAAAAGGACTACCGGAAGCCATCAAGCTGAAGGTGGATGAATGGAGCTACATCTAGCAGTTAGATTACGAGCAAATACCCCTTAAATGCAAGGTATGTCATGAATACGGTCATTTCGCTAATAGATGTACTAAAGTAACCAATTTGGAAACAGAATACCAAGGAGGACAATGGGAAACTGTGAAAAAAAAGAAAGCAGCACCCCCGTCCAAATCTGAACCATCCTCTGAACAACTGGGCTCTTCCTCCCTCCGCCCCAATTCTCCCCCTCCCAAACCCCTGGGCCCTTCCCAAGATCCCTCCTTCCCCTCATCCTCCAACCCTTTCCTTATTTTATCTTCTGATGATCCTCAATCTGACCAGCCCTCCCTTGAAATGTCCGATCCTCCCATGATTACCTCGATTCTCTCTCATCCTTCCTCTGAGCCTCCCCCCCCAGAACCACTAGAAGTTCTTCAAAAGATATTGGCGCTTCAAGTGATCTCCATAAGAAGCTAGGACCAGGAAGAAAGTCAACCAAACAACATCGGGAAGAAAGCACGCAAAAGGATATTGCCCTTCGGATCCAAACCCCAATGGATTCCTTCATGACAGGATCCCAAGAAAAAGAAGCAGCAGGAAAAGACCATGAGAGGCGAGCACCTCTTCGCACGAATGCCCCATGATGAAGCTCTTATCTTGGAACAGTAGGGGCATGGGGCACCCCTCTAAATCAGTTGCCTTGCGAGATCTTCTTCAAATAGAAAGACCTGAAATCATTCTGATTCAAGAAACTAAACAAAGTCAAAGTGAAATGTAGAAAATTGTAGATGCCCAAAAAAACTACTCAGGGGCTAGCAGCAACTCCAGAGGAGCATCTGGAGGAATTACAACCATGTGGAATAATCAACACTGGGATTGCAAGTCATCTTTTCTCAATCAAAACTGGTTAAGAACTAATCTAAGTAACAAAGATGAGAGTTGTGACCTCATCATTTCCAATGTCTATATCCCCAATTAGTATCGAGAAAAGGAACAGTGTTGGAAGGATCTGAGAGAAGATATAGACAACGAGCAGAACCCAAATATCATACTAGCAGGAGACTTCAACTTAGTCCTCCATGCAAATGAGAAACGAGGGGGTAATTTCACCCACGACCCCTTCAGAAATCAGCTGGAAGGAATAATGTCCAAACATGAATTGATGGATATTATCCCAAAAAATCGAAAATACACCTGGAATAATAGAAGGTTGGGACCAGGCAATATCATGGAATGATTGGATAGAATTCTGGTTAACATCTCCTTGCTTTCCTCCTTTGTAGCGGGTCACACAAAAATTCTCAATGCTACGGCCTCAGATCACTTTCCTATCCTCCTAACGTTGGACCCCCATTCTCAGCTGGGACCAATCCCGTTCAGGTATAATCCTCTATGGCGAAACAATGCTGAAGCTGAAGCTATCATAGAAGCAACCTGGAAACACCATGTAGAAGGCTCTCCTAGCCATATATGGGAAACAAAAATCAGAAGCACAAGAAAAGCTCGCAAAGACTGGGCAAAAGCCAGCTATCAAGAGCCAGAAAAGATTAAAAAAAAAATACAGCAAGACTTGGAGGAAATCCAAAAACAAATTGAAGATCAAGGGCTCACCCACCAGCTAAAAAACAAGGAATGGGAAACACAAGGGCAGCTAATGCACATCAAGAGAGCGGAAGAAATCAAGTGGAGAATTAAGTCAAGACAGCTATGGCTGAAAGAAGGAGACAAAAACATAGCTTACTTCCACAAGCAAGCCACAGTCAGGAAGGTAAGAAACAATGTAAATGCAATTATGGACAGTCAAGGCAGCCAACATAAAGACCAAGATTCCATCAAAAAAGCGGCCTCCCTCCACTTCAAGACCCTCCTCATAGAAAATCAAGAAGAAACGGATTATGCTGCGCTGTTGCAACATCTTCCGAAAGGCATCTCTCAAGAGGCAAATGATAGTCTAAACAGAGAAATAACGGAGGAGGAAATCAGAAAAGCTATCGGGACCCTGCAACCGGACAAGTCTCCAGGCCCAGATAGTTTCTCAATCAATTTTTACAGGGATCATTGGCACTTGATAAGAAAAGACCTTGCAAAGATGTTGAGGGGAATTCAAAGAAAAGGGAAAATGGGGGGCTTCACAAACTCAACCTTCCTCGCCCTCATACCCAAGGAAAATCGACCCACATCCTTCTCGAGGTTTCAACCAATTTCTCTGTGTAACTCCTCTTATAAGATTTTCACGAAAATCATAGCTTCTAGACTCCAACCCCTCCTTCCATCCCTTATCTCTTAAAATCAAGGGGGCTTCCCACCTAACAGGCAAATCCATGACACAATTACCTTGGTCCAAGAAGCCATTCATTCCAGCACTTCCAGGCACGAGAAAGGCTTCGTTCTCAAGCTCGACTTAGCCAACGCTTTTGACCGGGTAAGACACTCCTTCTTGTACGCTATCTTGAGAAAAATGGGATTCAATTCTTCCTTTATTAGTACCATTGCTGCTTGCATATCAGGCCCTTGGATTTCGCCTCTGATTAATGGGCGCCCTTGTGAAGCCTTCCAATCCTCCCGAGGGTTAAGGCAAGGCTGCCCTCTCTCCCCTTATCTCTTCATTCTGATGGCAGAATCCTTTAGCAGTGCTCTAGATCACAACCGAAGAGTTGGTCTCATCTCCGGGATCAAATTCGGGAACGGAGTCAAGAACATCAATCACTCCCAATTTGCTGACGACACTCTTCTGATTGGAGGAGCCTCCACTACCATTGCAAGGTGCTTCAAGACTCTCCTCGATCAATTTATGGAGTACTCAGGGGGAGAAGTCAACTTTCATAAAAGTTGCATCTATGGCTGGAATATTTCCAACCAAACCGCACATAGCATCGCCAACATCTTTGGAGTTGCATATAAAGCAAACTGGAACCACTTCAACTACCTTGGGATGCCGGTTAGCCTGGGTCCATTAAAAGATGCTACTTGGAATGAAATACTAGACAAAGTCAAGAGGAAGATCCAACAATTGGGAACCCAATGGCTAAATCCAGCAGGCAGAATAATTCTCCTCAGATCAGGTATATCCTCCTTACCTCTATACCGATTTACTCTTTATCAAGCTCCTGCTATATTTCATCATAAGCTGGAAATCGCCCTCCGAAATTTCTTATGGCAAGGAGGGAAAAAAGAAAAAAATAGATTTAATTTGGTCAGTTGGAGAAGCGTAATTCAATCTCAAGATAGAGGTGGCCTGGGAATTAGAGCCCCCAAAATCCTAAATTTAGCATTTGGGATCAAAATGGCCTGGAGGTTAATCAATGAGCCAAAAGCCTGGTGGAAACAGGTCATAGAAAGAAAATACATTAACAACAAAAGGCAAAGACTTCTTGAAATTGACATTCCCAACAGAGACTCCACCAAAATTTGGCAGCTCTGCAAGAAAGCAATCCCCATCCTCAATCAAAACACCTCAAAGATCCCGGGAGGAGGGGACATCATCAACTATGCTACTGACAAGATAATGGGTCTTCAACCTCTAAATACAATTGAAGAAGCCATCCCCTTCATACACCATCTCAATTGTAAAGGCATCCAGAGGCTCGACCAAATATCGAAATGGGATGTAGATACAGGAGCCTGGACTAATTGGGAATTTCCAGCCACTCCATCAGCTTTAGAAGCAAGCCTCAAAGCCCTCCAAAAAAATCTTCAGAACAGAGCCCCCATTAAAAAAGGAGCAGCAGACAGATTTCGATGGGACTCCACGGGTTCAAGCTACACCATCAAGTCTGGATATCACTATATCTGTAATAGCACTTATCAGATCCCCATCTGGAACCATTGGCAGATAATTTGGAAATCTGAGGCTATCCCCAAAGTCAAATTCTTCACCTGGCTGCTGCTAAAAGGCAAAGTCCTCACATCTGAAAACTTAAGAAAAAGAGGGATCAACTGTCCATCAAGATGCCCCAACTGCTGCTCAGCAGAGGAAACAATTCAACACTTGTTCCTTGACTGCCCCTTCGCCAAGAGATGCTGGATCAATTTGTCCTCCTTGGGCAATACAAATTGGCAACCCCAACAGAACATTGCAGAGACAATACATGAATGGAGAAAGAACTGCCCATGGAAAGACAAGAGGAGCAAGATTGTTAAAAGAATTTGGGCAATCATTCCTCATAACCTTCTCTGGAAAATTTGGCTCACAAGAAACAAAAAGATCTTCCAAAACAAAGAGGGCAATGTTTGAACGACATGCAACAAAGCCCACACTTTGGCGCAAGAGACAATAGCAGCAAAGTATAAAGGAAAAGTTCAAGAAGCAGATTACTCAGTGGAAGAAAGATCAGTTATCAGGCACATTCTTGATCGACCAGGTCAACATCAGGATACTCAGAGAACTGACAAACAGCAGCAATCACAAGCCAGGGAGTGGGAGATCAGACTCCCAGCACAGGATTACAAGATATGGATACAGAGCAGTAAATGTCCAATCCTATACTTTGATGGTGCATCGAAGTCCAATCCAAGACAAGCAGGAGTGGGAGGTGTTATATTAAATGAGTCTGGGAATGAAATCTGCAGCTATGAATGGAGTTTGGGAAGAAAAACAAACAACAACGCAGAGGCCTTAGCTTTATATCAAGGACTAATACAATTAAAAAATATGGGTATCAGAAAGGCAATAGTCTTTGGGGAGTCCACAATAATTATTCGCCTTATGAACTACAAGCAGAGATCTCCCAACAGTCATCTCCAGCAACATATTGAACGCATCAATCTCCTCCTCAACCACTTCGAACACATCAAGTTCTATCATATTCTGCGCACGCTAAACATGAAAGCAGACAAGTGCGCGAATAACGCAGTAGGAAAGTAGGAAGGTGTGCTAAGGCACAACAATAGAGAAAGCTTCCAACCCCTGCCATGACTCAGAACAATCCCGGTACTGCCCAAATTCACGTGGTCATCAAGTGTGCGAAGGGCATGGTCTCCACAGTCGCAGGACAAACAGTAGGAAGTATATTATGCATAGCCAGTCGAATCCGAACCTTGATAGAGGTGATCACCTGTCAACAAGGACAAACAACTCGATTCAGCGCCGGCATAAGACTTGAAAATATAGCAAAAGGAGATTTTCTGAAGGATTTGGGGCAGAACCTCACCATTCCCATGATTCAGACTTCAGTTTGGCATCCTACCCATACTTTGATCCATTCTATAAATATGAGCATCAACAATCAAACCATCGCCCATTGCGATCAAGAGATTGTGTAGCAGCATCTATCCGAAGTAGGCGTCATAACTCAGAGTCTCAGAAGGAACAAACATCTGGTATTGCCTCACTCTATTTTGTATAGTTTTACTCTAACTACTGTTGCGGTGATCCACAGGAACGCTCAAGTTCGCCTCAGCAGGGCGTCTCGACTTGCAGCTCCCCCAAGTAATCACTCTAAGACCACCTCGCTTCGTCTCTATTCAGCTCTCTCAGTTCTCCCCTTCTCACTCTTACTCTGGCTCAATCCCACTGTCTGTCTCTTTAACGAGCCCTCCCCCGCTCCCTCCCCTCTCCTTTTCTCCGCCTCTGATATCCCCCTCCGCCCCGTCTGCCTTTACCCCTTCAGACGAAAGGCCTTTCTCCCCTCAGTCTCGCTCAATAAGCCCACCTCTAATCTCGCTTCTGTTTCTGTTGCTCTGAAAGCGGGATTCTCATTTTCTCCCGACAGCGTTTACAGAACCCATCATAACGTCAGAGCATCCAATAATGCTCATAACGCTCATAACTCTCTTAACTCTCCCACCCACTTGGCCACTGTTTTCACCTACCTCCCCATCTGCATCATTCTTCCTTTAATGGCGCACAGTGAGGATTGTTTTCACTGTGCCGATCTGCAAGCTGAGTTAGAAGAAATAACGACTCAGCAATCAATGTTAGATGAAAAGCAAAGCCTATTGGATGCGATATTAGAAGAGCACGATAGGCGTCTTGACGAGCAAAGCAGGAGGCCTTTCGAACAAGATCGCATTAATACTGAAAAATATAAAGCAGAAATCCAGCTCTTTATGCACAAGGTTGCCTCCCTCCAAGAGCAATTCAAGCAGCTCATAAACCGTTGCGCCCATGCCGAAGAGTCTATTTCCATTCTGAAATTCATGATGGAAAAGAATGCCATTGCCACCAGCTCCTCCAGTGTCAAACAAGAAGCCAAAGATGACAACCCAGAGGAATCAACGGCACGCCACATCCAACACATCATGATTGACTGAATGAAATTCAAATGTATCTTTTTGTTATTCTCCTTTATTAGAATCTATAGCAGTGTTGTTTTTAATAGTAGCAAGAAAAGCAAACTAAGGACCAAGGGGGTAGCCACTTTTTCTAAACCCCTTGCTCTTTCTCAATCTGCTCAAACTATGTACCAGAGGATTCGAAATCCCTACCTTTTTTCAGAATATAATACATAGCAACCGACCATTTCAAAAGAAAAAAAAAATTGCAACATTTAATGTTAAGAAAAATTATGGCGTATCTTCTTTGAATGCGAAAGTATATTTTTGTTAACAATTAGACACATGTTATGCCATATCTGGCATATGTGTCGATCTTGATAATGGACACATCTCTGGCATAGGTGTCAATCTGGGTAATTGCATTGCCCAATGTGTCGGCGTTCTGCCCTCTTCGATTGTGAATTTATGTAGTTGGGGCATTCTTGCCCTCTTCCGCCATGCCTGGAAGTGGAAGTTGATTGTGAATTTATGCAGTTGAGGCATTCTTGATTGAGAAAAAAGGATTCCCTCCAGTTAACTCCGTAAAGCCTGTAAGAACGAGTAGTCAAGAACTTTAGAGAGTTGTGGTTGGTTGTTGACCAACAGAAAGCATGGGAGAAAGATGAACAGGGGCGGGCAATCAGCAAAATGAGATCATAAGCTGAAAGCCAGTGAAACTGGGGCGGCTACTTACACTGATGCTTATTTTCATCCCAGTCGTTCTGCTTGGCACGGTTCTACTCCTGGAATTAACTACCAACGCAATACCAAAATCTGCGAGAAAGACTCAATTCAGACATAAAATCACATGGTGCCTTCGATACATCTAGTTTGACCGTCTCTCCCATAGATTTCGGTCTTCTTCTTAGAAACATTTAATCTATTTTTACTAGTTCTTTTTTTTTCTAAAAGAAATTTAATCTATTTTTTGTCACCTGAGAAATTATTCTTACCCATTAGTCCTCCTTTGTTATGTTGCTAAGTTTCATGGAAATATATACCAGAACTTATCTAAGTATTTTAAAACTAGAACGAAAAAACAGTTTCGGACCAAATACAACAAACTCACATTCGGATCGCAGGTAGCGTTGGGTTCGCGGATGTTAATGCCCCAGGTTTTGAGAGAACTCTGCAAGCTATCCACGCATGTATGCTCATCATCAGGAAGGAAAGGCTGCAATTCTGAGGACAAGGATGAGGACGAGATGGGAGAGGGCACCCGCTTGGAGAGTTGTGCAGGCGTAGGTGGCATATAACCAGGCAGCCAAAACAGGGCAGCAGCGGCTCCTGTCAAGAAGCCCCTTTCAACCATTAACACAAGCCTCCTTCATACCTCTGAACATCTCGTCTGAGAGGTCGAGGTGACACGTCCTTTTCTCCTGCTGATCAACTGGAATTGCAGGTGTGGTGTAATTCGAACTCACTGGCTCCTCAACCTCTGGAATTCCAATTCCTGTTTCGCTTTTTCTGGCGTGCGTAAAAGAAGCGAGGAACAGAAACGTAATTAGTGTCATACCCCTCATGATTTTCCATGATTTTCCTTTACAGGAGCGTTGTCTAGGCGTAGGTGGCATATAACCAGGAGGCCAAAACAGGGCAGCAGTGGCTTCTGTCAAGAAGCCCCTTTCGACCATTAACACAAGCCTCCTTCATGCCTCCGAACAGCTCGTCGCTTGCTGATACCGCCTGACTTACTGCTTGATTGTACAAGGAACTTGTAGTCTGGGGAAAGAGGCAAACAGAGATCCCCTCCTCACATTGGCTGCATTCCCCTACACAAAACAATGACCCAAATCAGAAAACAAGTAAATGCACATGAAATAACAAAAGTTGACGAAATTGAAAACTATGATACCTTAAATGTACATGAATTTAATGAATTACAGGCCACTATCGAAAGAGTTGAAATGGATGCCATTGCCATGGATTCACTTGCGTGCTTTGTATCGTATGGTGCGACCAGTTATGAAGCGGATAAGTGATGACTCCTGTCAAGAAGCCCCTTTCGGCCATTAACACAAGCCTCCTTCACGCCTCCGAATAGCTCTCCGCTTGCTAATACCGCCTGACTTATGGCTTGATCGTACGGGGAACTTGTAGTTTGGGGAATGAAGCAAACAGAGATCCCCTCCTCATATTGGCTGCATTCCCCTGCACAAAACAATGACCCATATCAGAAAGCAAGTAAATGCACATGAAATAACAAAAGTTGACGAAATTGAAAACTATGATACCTTAAATGTACATGAATTTAATGAATTACAGGTCGTTATCGAAAGAGCTGAAATGGCTTCCATTGCCATGGATTCACTTGCGTGCTTTGTATCGTATGGTGCGACCAGTTATGAAGCGGATAAGCGACCTTCTTGACTGCTGATCCCACCTGACTACTTCGACCTGATCAAACACCTGTCTTCATCGAACGAACTGTCGTATCTGGCTTGCTTGCTAATTGACACTTGCGATTCATGCAGACACCGCATATAAGTAAGATCGCGATTTATAATTGATTCAAAGCTATAATATAAGTAAGCTATATTGAAAATATGGATATTAATTTTTATATTTTAGTTTAATATTTCATTCGATATTTCGGTCGAAGAGTATAGGATTATAAGTCAGAGCATAGTTTTAACATTCAGTGTCTTGAGTTGTCATCTTCCTATTAATGATTGTGACAACTTCTATAGGGTACGTACTACCTCGGGGTCAGATGAGCTTTCGGGAGTTACGGTAATTACAGGCTCAGCTAGCGCCATAGCTTCATTTCTGAATAAGCTAAGGAGGCGATGTTGACTGTTCGAGTCTGAACAAGCTAATGTGGTGCCTACTGCAGTGGTGATGCTTAAACACAGTGAAATAATTAACAAAATCCACCACGCATATATATATATAAACTGTTATTTTAATTATTAATTTTATTGTTTTATTTCATTTTTGTATATAATTTGAATGATTCAAAACGTTTACCTAGAAAGTAAAATAAAGATAAAGAAAAACTTTGACGCAATTACTAAATATAAATAACCCATTTTGAGAATTTGGATTGGTTCAAAATTCAGAAACAAATCAAAATTCAAATTACTTTTGAACTTTGGATCAAATTCAATCTCATTCATTTTTGTATCTATAAACAGAATCTGTTTGTTATAATATTAGCCTATTCCATCTGCAAGAATTATTCTCACACTCAATACAGCTCAATTCACACCGAAATCAACATAGTTGCGATTTGCCTTGGTTGCCTTGGTTGCACGTAGAGATGCGTGGTTAATTAAATACAATGATGGACGACATAACGTGAATGAGCCTAATAGCTAACTTTTATAATGAGAAAATCCTGAAACTGTATCTATTGTTGTTGGCTATTACTATGTCTCCGTCTCTGCTGCTTATGCTGGATCTATTGACTCCACTAGAAAAGATGTTGGATCTTCTAATTGAAGTTGGGTCCCATAAAGCCACTATGTTGGCTTAGATACTTACTCTACTAGCTATGTCTCCACCAGATTGGCTCCGTTACTGGTAAGGTTTTTGGCTTATTTAAGCGCCCCCTATGTCTCTGTGTCTGTCCCTGTTGTCCATAGTGAACGTGAACCTTGAAAGCAGTCTAGGAGCGAATTCGGTAGGAGCTGCTTGCCAGTCAGAAAACTAGGCTCCTTCGAAGGAGAAAGATCGAATCTCAGGCCTGAGTCCTGTTCAAATAGCCTATAACATGAACGAGCCTAATAGCTAACTTTTGTAATGAGCACAGAGGCACTCATAGTTACCCCACCTTTGCTTCTGCTAGATCGGCTGAGTCAACTTCTTATGAATCTACATAGAGCTTTCCAGCTCAAGGCAGGGACTTGCTGCCATGCAGTGTCCCTTGTTAACATAAGGAATGTTGTGTTGAGTTCGTTTTGTTGGGAGAATATGATTGGCCATTTGTTTCAACCAAGTAGGTACAAAATCTTATTGTGTTTTCTGCACTTTTCCGTTTATCATCCACTACAGTTATCATCCAAGTCTGCATATGTTTCATAAAGGAATGCGTAATGACTGATGCACGTAATGGAGTGAATATTACATTTGGCAAATGGTTAAATGTGAATCATTATAATAATGTTTCAATACATGTTTTTTTAAATTTATTTCTAGTAATTATGATATGCGGTTACGAACAATAGGCACATTAAATTTTTACTCATGTTTTGTAAAAATTAATTTAAGTATGGGTTAAATATGTGATTTAGATATGCATGGAAGTTAATAGTGTAAATTCCAACTATTGATGGACTAGCATCTTTCAATGTAAACCATCATATAAAAAATAATAACTAGAAAATAGATTAAAATAACCAATTCCAATAGGGAAACACCTATAAGTGTAATTAAAAAGCCTTTTAAAAAATCATTCTAATATTTATGAATAACTCAAACAAATCCTAATACTTGTGGGATAAACATCTCATACATCTCTATATATTTGGAAAAATAAGACCAGTCTTTCAACAATCTTTCACATTCTGAAGATGAACCATCGTTGCTGCTTCGAAACGTTGATTAAAAATAAACTTAATGCGATGTATCCAGAAGGTAATCTACATAATCAAGAAACTCGCAGAAACCTCAAAGAAAAAAAAAACTCAAACAAAATCAATGTCACGCAACCAATTTTTGGTAACTTTTGGTTTTGTCCTTTTTTTTACATGAATTTTTGTGCTAATGCCCTGTAGAATAGAGGAAGGCAAAATTCACACTAACACACAATAGAATATAGGAAGCCAATGTATTAATGCTCCTCGACACTCAACTCTCTTTCGTAATAACATTGTAAATGTCACTACAAGGTGTGTTATAGCACAATTAAGAGATTTTTTAATTTTAATTTTTTTTTTTCCTTTTTGGTCTCATGGTTTTTTCTATTATGGTTGCTAATCTGTTTTCCTATCAATTTGTTGAAAAGTAGAGGAGGTAAGACACAATATAACACAAAATTGACACTCTATTATTGTTGTTAATCTGTTTTCCTACCAATTTGTTAAAAAAGTAGAAGAGGTAAGTCAATATAACACAAAATTAACACACACAATAACACTAACTGCAACTCTTCAATTATTCACATAAATTTAATGATTACAATAAACCCAACAAAAATATTTAAACTTTTTCCAATAAAAGCTTATCCAAAATAACTCAAAGAATACACTAAATTTAATTTTACCCAAAATAAAAGTTAACTTCACTTTACCCAACTTGACTAACTGACTCTCTTATTAGTCCCTGCCTCCAGCATAGTAGGGACTATAGCGTTCGATCAAGCGTTGACCATGTATTACTTCTTCAGTTGACCGTAAAATTTCAGTGTTTAAGCAATTTTAAGCAAAGTTTATCCCCGGCGATATCGAAGTAATAAACTTATAACCAAAATTGTGAATTCAAGGTCTTATTACAAGCTTCACATGCCTCGATGTTATTTCAGCTGGGACAAGTAATTTTATCATAAGTTTTACAAAACAAATGTTTTGCGCAAGTGAGCTGCCATCTTCCATTTCTTCTAGGCACCTGTCACTTCTTCTACACTCTTATCTCCTCTCACTGATAAATCCCTAGCAACTCCCTCGTAGCACATGTCGTTGAATGGCCATTGCATGTAGTCTCAATTATTGCAGAAAATTGAACAATGCAACAATATTGCTCATGCTATAGGCTTTCAACAATGGAGTTCCCACCCAGGTATAGTGCAGTGTATTTCAAGCACCGCTTTGATACCTTACCTGCAGGTTAGAACAAGAGGGGAATCAAAAGGGTAGCATACTAGAATGTGCATAAAGGAACAAGGGTGAATGTACCAAAACCGAGAACACATGATAGATGTGCATATGAATCTATTGGTTATTCACTAGGCACTGGCTCTGTTGCTGGCTCTAGCTCGATCAGGCTTGCTCCGGGGTTAGCGAGGACAGCAAAGCTTATGGTTTCACATGACTATGACTCGTAATGGACAAATTTACTCAAGTGGCAATTGGATTCAAGACAGATTCAATGCAGAATGTTTCGACATTTCATATAGAAAGAATTGCAGCAACAATCTTGAAATGGGCCTTGGAGGCTCACCTTTTTAGTCGAAGGCACGAGGCAAATGCCCACCAGGGATGAGATTTCACCTTCTCCCAGACCATGTCTTCTCACAAAATTTCGAGGTCTTTCCCTCCTTTAAATCAATAATTTTCTTCAGAATCCTGCCCTCTTTGACAACAATAATGTTCTTTAAAACAGTATTATCGTCAATTCTGTTTCTTGATCAAAATTTTCCTACAAACTAGGCATATCGACCTCCCCTTTATTATTTTGCGTAAGCTTGGCTGGCTTTCTTGGCTTTCCTATAACATTCTTTACTGAAATCAGAAAACACAGCTACATGTATTAAGGTCCTGCCTCTTTTGGGAAACCAGATGGGAAGAAGTACCCTGATTTTACTGCGTATGAATCTTTGGGGAAAAAATGAATTGCACTTGTCTTTCGCAATCGAAGTGCACTGAGGTTGGCATCTCTCGGCATCTATGTTCTTCTTCCCTCCACACTTCTGCATGCAAACTATTCTTCACCACCCAAGCTCTGGCTCTCAACCATTTTGACCCCTCCAATCTAGCTGATTTGTCGAATATTGTTACATTAATGTATTTTAGTCTTTGTTGAAATCCGTCATTAAAATTATTCTTCTCAATTGAGAGCTTCCCAGTCATGGCAACAGGCCGTGCCAAACGCAGTGTCGAGAAGATATGGCAACAAGAGCAGGCTCAATGTGCCATGCAGAGTAATAAGGGATCAACCTACGAGAGAAAAAACTCTCGGAGGTGTACAGACCAATGAACAACACAAGCCATTTGCTGAGAAAGGAGTGAATGAGAAAAGGGAAGAGTAGACATTGAAGAAGGCCGAGGAAGATAAGAGGAAGGAGCAGGAGAAAAAGATGAAAGAAGCATATCAAAAAGCAGAGAGATAGGTCGAGGAAGATAAGAGGAAGGAGCAGGACAAAAGGACAAAAGAAGCAGATCAGAAGACAGAGAGACACGCTGAGGATAAGAAAACAATGGCAAAAAATGAGAAGGATGTAAAGAGGGCTAGAGATGCAGAAACCAAGAAGCCACCCATAGGAATTCAACCTGAAAAAGGTCCAACCAGAGAAGAATCTTGGCGGAAAAAGGATAAGCCAGAGGAGCATACTAAACAAAAAAGGTACCACCTTAGAAGGGGAAACCACTTGGCTCATGTTGGAGATGAAGGCCGAAGATCTAGAAGGCGTTGCTGCATGCAAGAGCCACTTGGTTCCACATGGTTTTTTGGGGTTTAATTTAACTTTATTTGTTACTTTACTACTTTTATCTTTTATTTTGAATCAAAGTTTTTATTTTTAATTTAATAAAAAATATAATTAACCATTTCACCATGATTGTTCAGTTAACATGAGTTTGACATGTCGTCGAACTTTAACAACAACCACAACGATTCATGTCCTATGTTGTTACAACTGCATTTTCAGTATCGTTTTTTGAATGTTCCTTCATTTTCTTGGCACAGGCCGGTTATTGATGTTGAGGCAGTAACAAAAGGCAGTCAATACCATACCTTTTATATTTCTTTGCCAAAAATCCGTAAGATTTTATGGAGGTGTTTAATTAAGTGAAGGACAGTAGAAACTCTACTCTTCGCTTTCACTCTATTTGCCATCTCAAATCACCCTGTCTAACTTTCGATTGTGGCCGCTGGGTTTTACTGATATAAATTCCATTATTGATGGCTAGGTTTCTTCCATCAATTCCTTCATTCATGTATTGTACATTCTATTGTAGAGTCTTTTCAAAGATTTTGACTACAGAATGGCATTTTTGCATGTGTTACAGTTGTCTTTTTAAAGGCAGTTTTGGCTTGGCTTGGCTTGTTTTACGTTCTTCATTTAGCAGCATGGCCATGTTGATTCCTTTTTGTTTATGGGTTTTTTATGGTATGGGGTGTTTTCGTTTGATTGCACTTTCTCTTTTTTTATTTATTTATTGTGTGTGAATTGTTTTGCAAACTGAGTTTATTTTGTTGTTGAATGCAAAGAAATAAATAAAGTAGGGATGAAATCTCAGGCGGTGGTAGAGCAGCGATTTTGATCTTAGTTGTTTCTCTTTTCTAAAGACAAGCTGAAGGGTCCATAGCGTGCTCAATGTGCTTTTTATTTGCTATTTTTTGCTTGAGTAAGTGATGGCCGGGTTGTAGCCTGCAAGTACGTAGTTTTCCATAAAGCCCGTGGTTGATGTGCTTAGTTTAGGTGGCGTTTGTTTTTCTATCAATCTTTGATAAGGGTTTTTTTTAATCTTCGTAAATTTTTCCATTTGGCTAGTTTGTAGTCAATTATTTTAGGTGGTGCCGTACATTCTTACATGACATAACATTCATTATGGAGTCGTACAATTAATTTTGGTTATATATATTTATATTGCATTGCCGGTATGCACAATCTTTTCTAATTTAAGGGTTTCTTACTTGCACTAGGATTTAATCACGCAGTTGAATACTTTGCTAGAATTTCGTAGGTATGTGATTAATTCGAGGTAGTTTTATTCGGTAGGAGTACGCAGATTAAAGTCTATTCTTCTAATCACGTAGCGGAAATTGTTTTGTGCAATATTTTAACCCGAGCATCAGAAACGGAGAGACACTTTGTCTTGCCTTCGAAACTCAAATCAGTGGCGATTTCTCAAGCATTGTCTCATCCATGCATTTTGGATTTTTATTTTTTTGTTCTTTGAATCTTTCTATTCAAGAGTTTGTCATTTTTTTTAAATGAACACAAAATTTTAATAATTTCATAATGAAAAATAAACATGCGATTGGAATTTTTCATGGTAAAACTGAGAGGTATTTTTGTGGTAATATTGAGAGGGTTTTTATGGTTCATTCGTAATGTAATGTAGAGAGGAGTTGAGGAATCAAACCACAAACACTCCTCTCAAAACGAATTTGAAATTAAAACTCACTGTGATATATATGCTTCACCTTTCTAAATCAATAAAGCATTAAAAACCTCCCATGTTTTCCTAGTGCTATGAAAAACAAATGTTCCTGTAAGGAATACTGAAGTAATGAAATCTATATCGTATATATAAGGATTGAGAAAAGCTCGTCTTTCAGCTCTAAAACATAAACAGTTATATATGATTATCATATAGATCGGAGACAAATAGTTGTCTCGAACAATGGAACTAATACAAATAGTTGCCTCAAACACTGGAACTAATAGATAGTTGTTTCAAAGGTTGCAAATGGACAGTGAATAGCACACTCATAGGCACTGATGGGCCTCTTTAGTTCATTAAATCAATCTTTACAAAGTCATTGCAAACTCTTACAAATGTATAATGAGAGGGTATCTAATGTTGTTGGGTGTTTTGAATTTTATTTGTACCAGAGAAGATTAATTACTTGGTCCAAAAATTTTACCTAATAAAGATTGGTCAAGCCTTTGAAGTGCAAACTACTAATAACATGCTTATAATCAATTAAAAAAATATTTCAAACCAGGCAAGGATCAAGCCTTTGAAGTGCAAACTAATAATAACATACTTATAAAGATTTCAAACCAGGGAGGGACTACCGCAATTACAGTTTGTCTTTGCTTTTATACATTATAGTTCCAGAGCACTGAACTGCTACAACGTTTGAGGTCCAGTTTAATTTGGCAGGCTTTGAAGTTCATCATCTTTATTTGATAAGTATTTTTGGGCTTGCGGTTTAGCATTGTTTAGGATTTCCCTGTATCATTTTCGCACTGTTTTGGCAGTAATCCTTAAAATGTATATGCATTTCATCTCTGTTAGGTATTGATTTCATTAGTGATGTAATGTTCTGCATATATAAGTTGCTTCTGCGGTTGTGCATACATTCTTATCTGTTGTTTCTTTCTTTTTCCTTCCCTAGGGATCAAGCTCAGTTTTGTTTAGGCTCCATTTTCATTTTCCATTTTCTAGGGTTCAAATCACAAGTCGGGCCAGCTCAATCTACAAGTGAAGCAAGTTGTAAACACTTCTTTTAAGAAGTGGGCAGTAAATCTATCATAATATAGGTGCATCAATCTTCATGGAAGTTTTGTCATCAAATCTGTGGTTAGATTTCAATGTGAGCTACTTAACTCAGAGAAGGTACGAGGAATTGGAGAGCTCTGCAACAGTGTTGTATATTGTGTGTTGAGTTTTTCCACACTGTTGGACAAAGTACATATTGTTGCCACTTCTTTCTAAACTCTGCAAGGCAGTTTAGCTGGCTTGATGCTACTTTCTTCAACAGACCACCAACCACAGGGTCATGTTGTTTCCAAAGTGCCAAACCTTTAGAAACTCCGTTCAATTGAAAACATTTTATTCCATGTGAAACAACTTGGTTTCAAACTTCAAAATTTAAATGAATCAATGGCGGACATGCCTTTTCTCCTAGTTCTATATTTTTATCTGTTCTACAGGCACCATGAAACAAACTCGTATAGAAGCATCAGATTTTATTGGCATTTTCTTGATAAATTCTTTTGGTTTGTATATATATTTAGCACGGCCAAGGTGAGCCGCATAGCTAAGGTCAACTGCACAACTATAGGACTCCATTGTAGGTGTGATATTGTAATGCAATGGTTAAAGATGAAGTTCTTTGACAATATTAGAACTTGCAGAACTCACAAACACCAATATCTCGAGATTTAGTGGTTGTATTCATTGTTAATTCTTATAAATGTTTTCCCCTATCTATACAAGATGTTTTTTTTCTCAGATAATTGGCCTCAAAGTCACAATATATCGTGACATGGAAGGTCTCACAATCTTCATGGACTGGGTTTGATTCTTAAGGTGTAAATATATTTATAGTCTATATCAGTAGTCTATGAAACTTTTAAATATGTAGTCTTCAATCACATACCCCTCCGAGGCAGATCTCTGAAATGTTTCGCTCATGGTTCTTGGTTGGCCATATATTTATTTTAAACCATTAGCATTGTCACATAAGCTAGACTTGGGGAAGAAAAGCTAAAGA
Organism: Pinus taeda; assembly: GCA_000404065.3. NCBI lineage: Eukaryota > Viridiplantae > Streptophyta > Pinopsida > Pinales > Pinaceae > Pinus > Pinus taeda. Next base: position 127,726 of record APFE030808191.1, read on the forward strand.
GTAAGAATATGTCTTAGACTTGGGGGACGAAATCCATAAATTAGCTGAACTAGTAACTTTATATAAAAATCTCTCCATCCTTTCTTTCTCCACTTTCATTGTGTAGTATATATGCTGCGGCCATTTTTCAAGTTTCAGAATGCTCTAGGATTGTAATATGTTTTCCATTTTTACATTTCACAACACTTTGCAATATCTTTTCCCTTTTCTATATGATTATTTTCTTGCTTTATAAATACTTTTTCATCATTTTACTTGATTTTTCTGGAAATTAAAAATATTTCTGCTATTGTTTACACCTGGTGTGAAATTGGACTTGTTAAAGCAGTTAACATATAACCAACTATATTTCTGCTATTGTTTACACCTGGTGTGAAATTAGACTTGTTAAAGCAGTTAACATATAACCAACTACTTGGCAAGCTCGCTCTCATGAAGAGCTGTGTAAATAATTTTAATCCATTACCAATCAATCTCATACAAGCATACTGCTCCTGTAAAGAAGTAGTCTCTTATAGGCAAGGACTGCCGCTAAACAGTTGCATTTTATATAACTCTAAAGAATAATTAGCTAACTACGTAAATTAGAAACCACTAGGCTGACTCTCTATTTTTAAATAAATCTAAAGAATAATTCGCTAACTACGTACATTAAAAACCACTTTTGATGTTTCGAAGGCTGACACGCCGTTAAAGAGTGATGTGACTTCCATTGTCTCCTTATTTTCGGATTTCAGTCAATCAGATGATTAGACAATATGTGTCATCAACTAGGGGGAATGCTTTGAGAGTTTTTGAAAAAGTTGTAGGGATCAACCTCTGTTTTGGCCTTCACGAGTCTGTCGAAATTGTCGTTGAAATACATTTTACCCCATGCCTCGGCTTCTTCGACTGTTCCATTGAGCACACTGCCCAGATCGAGATCCAAATAATTAACATAAGCAGATCTGGGAGAAGAAGACACATAAGGAGCCATGTATGCGTAAAGCTTTCGCATGTAATCAAGGTAGTGCTCATCGTCGGTGGTGTCTTTCCATACGACATTGTACTGTATGTTAAAGATTTTCCCAGCTCTGTGAGGGAACGGTATCGAAGAGGATGGAATCTTATTCATTATCCCTCCCAGAGGAGAGAAAAGTGCGTACGCACTCACCTCTTCTTCCAGGATGTCGAACAACCCCTGGAGGCCTGATATGGGCACTGGGGTTACTACCAGATCTGATTTTATTTTGAAGCGGCTTTTGTTGGAATTGTATCTGTCTCTTAGTTTACTCACATTAGCAGCCCCTCCGATAAAGGCCGTAGACTCGATCCAGCTCATTTCACTGCACTCATTCTCCGCCATTTTCAACTCCGGGAAGGTTGTGTTCACAATCTGCAAGAACTGGTCCTTGCGTCCCAGATACATCCCTTGGAAAGATGCATTGATATCCTTGGTCCCTCCTTCCACATTAATGCCAAAGAACTGAACACGCATGAACAGATCCTCTTCCACATGAGGCATGATGTATTGCCAACGGTGGATGGTTTCTGCCAGCACGTCTCGCCCGGTTCTTGAGACTTTAAAGGCCGTGAGAATGGTGGGAACGCTCACCAGTTTTATATTCCAGGAAATCACGACGCCCCAGCTGCCTCCACCGCCGCCTCTGAGAGCCCAAAACACATCATCACCCATCGCGTCCTTGTCCATGATTTCGCCCGATGCGTTCACGAGTAATGCGTCAATCACATTATCCGCCGAGACGCCATATTTTCTAGAGAGGAAACTCAGCCCACCTCCCGATATATGACCGCCGGCGCCAATAGTGGGGCAAATCCCGGTCGGAAATCCATAGCTGTTGGTCGCCTTTGCAATGGCAGAAAAAACTTGACCCACCGTCGCGCCGGCTTCAACCCACGCTGTCATGGAATTGGTGTCGACAACGACGTTGTCGAAATTCATGAGATCAATGAGAATGAAGGGGAGATCGGAGGTGTAAGAGAGGCCCTCGTAGCTGTGTCCCCCGCTCCGGACTCGAATTTCCCACCCGTTTTGCACGCAACATATCACGCTATTCTTCACTTGCTCTTTGCTTCGCGGTAAAACTATCACGTAAGGTTTGCTCACGCCGGGCTCTGCAAATCTAAGATTTTGCAGCGAAAAATTGAGCAGAACATCGTACTCTGAAGTAGGAGACGACGATATGATCGTGATATTTTCTAAACCGCTCTTTTGTAAACACGATATCAATTCGGGACCGGAATCAGGCGGATCAGTGGCAATCGTAAGCGCGGCCATTAAGAGGGGCAATAACACAGATAAAGCAGTAAACAAAGGGGTTACACAACACTTCGCCATCTTCACTACTGAATCGATGCAATCAATCGAGGGAGTATCGAATCTATTCGCAGATAAGATGGGATGGTTCATTCATTCTATGCAGGAGCATCTGCTTTATATTTGGTTCATTTAAGAGGTATGATGTTTTAATTTATTTGTATATTTTTGATAAATTTAGTCTAAAATATCTGTGAGAGGTTTTAATTCTAAATATGCTGAATCATGAGAGAATATGAGCGATAATAGACGTGTAAAGATTTTATGGCAAATTTTGGGATTAGGGATTTTAGAATAGAGGATTAGTTGAGTTAAAAGTGGAATTAGAAGATTTTTAGGACTTGGATAAGAGATTTTAGGGATCAAGAGAGATATTGTTGGAGTTTGTTAAGGGATTTAGAACTTATTAATCCATGTGTATAAATTAAAAAGAATCCATGAGAAAAAAAAAAAGAGGGAAAAAAAAGAAAGAAGTGTAAAAAGAAAAAAGTGTGTAAGTAAGAATCCATGTGTATAAATTTTGAGGACCTTAGGTTTGCTAAGTAATGAATGGTTTCATCCATAGATTGGATCAATAAACCACAGGCCCAGAAGCGTTGCAAAGTTGAACGTCCTCACATAAAATATCTAAATGTAACTCCACCTCCATAAGTTGGGACACATTCAACATTTATTGACCAAGGAATTTTTAATTGGGAAGTTGGAAGGTAGAACAAGTTCCTTGGTTGACGAACCATTTTTAATTTCTTGATGTTGGAAGGTGGGACAAGTTCCACATTTGACGACCACTCTGAAAAAGTTTAATATGCGTTAAAAACATAGATAACAATGTTTTAATTATGGAAATTTTTATTAGTGAATAAAATTTGTTATAATATTGTTAATGATATTAATATCTTCGTTTATTGTTAAGATTAATATTATATTTAATTGAATAATTTGGTTTTTAAAAAAATAGTTATTTTTCGTATCTATTATTGAAAATAAAGAAACTTTTAATTTGTATTTATTGTTAATAATAACATTTTATTTAATTAAATAATTTAATTTAAAAAAAACGCAACTATTTTTCATATGTATTTTAAAAAACATCCGGAGTTAATTTCTATATTTGTATTATTGTTAATATTAAGGTATTTAATTTAATTCAATTTAATTTAAAAAAATAATAACTATTTTCATAATGTATTTTATAGGTATTATAAAACAAGAAAGACAATTTACTACTGTGTGTTAATTTCAAAAATATTTCAAGAGATATTAGAGATAAATTCTATGTTCATTATTAATAATTAGTTCAGTTAATCTCATCTATATTTAAAAACATTATGTTTCTAAAAATAATTATCTACTTAATAATTATTAATAATGAAATAAAAAATAGAACATATTTTAAAATAAACACATCTATCAAATTGGTGTATGAGATCCCCTTGTTTGTGGGGGCAGCTACTTGACAGCTAAGTCTAATAAGACATACATACTCTACCCCTCTCTGGTTTTGAACTTGTGACCTCTTATTACGAGGAAACACATGCTATTGACCATTAGGCCCACTCTAGTATATTATTTCTGCCAGCTCTCCATTAACGCATTCTATAAAATTGGTGTGAATTAACTATTTGATTAACTTATATGTTACTTCTATGTATATGAATGGTATGTTATTTATGTCGGCTCTACATTTACCATTTTATAAGATTTGTGTTAATTAACTATTTGAGTATATTAATCAAATAAAAAAATGTCAATATTATTTTTTTATATAATTGATTTATCTATAAAAAATTTGTTTCTATTTACATATAAAATCAATATTTTATTAATATTATATATTATATTTATTTCCTAAATTTGAATGATAGTGTTTTTTTTAGTTTCTAAAGTTCCTCAATTTTAACCATACTGTTTTTTTTAATTTCTAAGATACACAATTATTTAAGATACCATCTTATTTAGTAAAATATTAATATCTTAATGGTAATATGAGAATTTAGTAAATTATTTATATTTTAATTACTACCATAAAGAAAATGTATAAGTTGAGAAGTATATGAAAATGAGATATAGTATTTTTCTTGATTTTAAAATATTATCTTTTCTTTTAAATTTTAATAATATTTATATTTTTTTTGTAAGTTTGGGAGGACTACATTTCCAACATGTCTAATAAATCATCTCAATCTTCAACATGTCTAATAAATCACATTAAGAAGTGCCTTAATAGAGCGCCCCATCACCATCTATCCATCACCATCTACCCAAGACCCTATAGACAATCCAACTATTTTCGAATCGTTGTCTTTCTATTCATGATTCTAATATGTTATGTATGGGAAAAGTCAATTCAAATAGAAAGGGTCCTATGAGAAAATCATTGATTTTCAAGTCTCTTGGTAATAACATAGTATAACCAACCGTTCCATCCTCCCATATTTCTAACTATATTAAAAAAAGTATTATCAAAGGAAACATTTCATTTTCCCACAATTCTCTTCAATACTTTCCATAGTACCTAAATATTATTCAATGGACGAAAATATTGATAAATTATCATATTCGATCCGGTGTATGGAAACATCATTTCTAATCTATTTGGGTCCAAAGTTTGGTGCTCTCCTCATTCCGAATTGAATTCTGCGAAAAAACATTCATCAGTAGTTAGTCTGGACAATTGATTCCTGAAAGTGTATGGATATTCCGAGGATGAACCACTTCCCGAATCTTGGTCAAATTATAGAGTTGATTGAGAATCTTACACAATTAAATTCACCCAAATTATTATAATAGCTCAATTAACAAATTAATTGTTACCAAAATAAATGGGAGGAATTGGGTTATTGTTGGAAAAATTCGACATTGTGATTATTGTTATTAGCGTTCTTTAAACGTTAGCCTGAACATTCTTCTTTCGCGGAAATCCACCATTCATAAATCTAAATCACATTGCCTCGACATCGGGCAATTTATAAATCTCTATTTTCTTAAGGAGCTACATTTACATTTTTTATGATAGCGATCCATGATTTCTATGGAATCCATGCGCTATCCATGATTTCTATGGAATCCATTATTCGCATTTTTTTTTATCATTCAGATGGCCGTAATCTTTCAATTAACACTAAGCCAATCCTTGTTAATTTATAAGTTATTGCATTTTACATTAACCAATGATTTGGCTAGATTGATAGAATGCGTACAAATCCATTACAATTATTTCTTTATTAATTTACATGAAAATCTTCGCCTCATAAAAATTTTACTTGCATATATATCATGAATAGAAAATCGTTAACACAAAAAGGTAATGAATCATGAATAGAAAATCGTTGACACAAAAAGGCAATGAAAGTTCCAGCGGCTGCGATGTAGTAGTTTATGTGAAGGATACACATTAAAACTGAGCACAAAACCTTAATTGATAATCATGCAGAGCCAAACTTAAAGTTGGAGGTAAAGAATAATTATTGTACATTAAAGAAAATGTACCATATCCAGGAATTATACAATAAAGAATGCCCTAAGAAAAAATAATATTGCACTCCAAACCTTGAACTTGGACTCGATTTATGACATTATTAGTCTCTGCCTGGGACTATTAGCGATCGATAGAGCGTTGACTGCCTATTAATCTTTTGTTTGACCAAAAATATTTATGTGCATCACAACTTTAACCAAAGTTTTAATATTAGAAAATAATATAAAATTTATTATGTAATTTCTGATTGGACAACAAAGTTGAGGGTCTTATTGCCGGCTTCGCAGCTTTCAAGGCATTCATGTTCAGGTAAAAATAAGATATCCTAAGTTTTCAGATATAAAAAGTTCACTAATTAGCTTGATATAGTGATATAGTAAACCTATTTCCGTTTCTACCTCTTATTGCAGAAAAAAGAGTATGAATTTTGGATTCTTATTGAAACTTGGGCATAAAAGCCTTTGAATTTCAATTATATGCTAATTTAATGCTCTTTTGGGCTTAACATTAATAGCGGAACATTTAATGTTTGTGTCAAATGCTTTGCTCAAGTTTCATAATACACTTATAATGCAGCACCTACACTTGGCATAGCCTACACCATTTTACATGCATTTTGCCGCTTGGCATAAGCTACACAATTTTAGATGCATTTTGCCACGACTCCTTATAAGCTCGGGTCTTCTTTCTGGGGAGGTTTGCTCGTCCTATTTGTTTGTTCGTGGCTACAAGGTTTGCTCGTCCTGTTTGTGGATACAAGAGAGAAGCCCACTGAAGCAGCTGTAACGGGTAATATTTTCTACTTTTCTTGTAACCTGCACAGTATGATGGCGCAAAGTATACTGTTTGTAACAGTATAATGGCATAAATTATAGTATATAACCTGCATAGTATAATGCCATATATTATATTATTTGTAAGCTTCATAGTATAATGGCGTGAATTATGTAGTATAATGGCATAAATTATGTTAAATTATGTTTTCTGTGAAAGGTTACATACCATGAATTAGCCTTTCAGTCCATTTAATCAATATAGCGAAGCCACCACTAAGTTTTCCTATTTGTTTGTTCGTGGCTACAAGGTTTGCTCGTCTTGTTTGTGGATACAAGAGAGAAGCCCACTGAAGCAGCTGTGATGGGTAATATTTTCTACTTCTCTTGTAACCTGCACAGTATGATGGCGCAAAGTATATTGTCTGTAACAGTATAATGGCGTAAATTATAATATATAACCTGCATAGTATAATGCCATAAATTATATTACTTATAAGCTACATTATACGGCGTGAATTATGTAGTATAATGGCGTAAATTATGTTTTCTCTGAAAGGTTACATACGATGAATTAATCCATTTAATCAATATAGCGAAGCCACCACTAAGTTTTCGCTCTTCACTCATGGGGCTTGAGGAAATAGCGTATACTATGCTGCTTAATGGTGAGTTGCAGCTTGGCCTCCATTGATCCCAAAAGGAAATCTAAAGGAAATCTATCCAGAGAGGAAATAAACTTATTCGTAGCCTGAGTTATTTTTCAATAAGTCTAATTTCTTTAGCTATTAAAGGAGGGTTTGGGCTTAGAGGAGAGCAACCTCAAGAATAGCACGAGTTATTTTTCAATAATTCTAATTTCTCTAGCTATTAAAGGAGAGTTTGGGCTTAGAGGAGAGCAACCTCAAGAATAGGGAAGGTTTAAGGTGGAGATGCTTATTGAGGGTAGCTAGCCAATGATCGAGGTTCAGCAAAAATAGAGTCACAAAATAGTTGAGGCAAACCAACCCCCCTCTGTTTGTGCCGAGAATAATATATTTCCCAGTGCCGAGAATAATATATTTCTCAACCCAGCCGCTCTGGATCCCCAAACACCAAACCGAGTAAGGGCGTTATCAATCAAAATGACATTTGAGGGTACCCCACGTATAACCCTATATGGACCTGTCGCTAGTGAATTTTTCACCCAAAGTTTTAGTTCCTCTACATTTTCTTTGCCTGCAAGCGAAACCACAGACACAAGGTGAGATCTAATTACCAAAATTTCAAGTCTATTTTAACCTTTTTCATATGTTTTTAAAGTAAAAAACTAAAAAATCAATACAATCAATTTACAAGTAAAAAAAGTTAGAAGTTAAATTATTATAACACACTTTGCTCGATCTACCATATACATGCTAATTTCACGACCTTTGCGAGGATTTTCCTCTAGCCATTTCTACAACTCCTCCCGGGCAGATTGAAAGGCCCTCTCATCGAAGTCGGGCAGAACTTGAAGAAAACTAAGATCGTGCACAATATGCTCAGTATTGGTGTACTTAGAAATGGAACTTCAATATTTTTCAAGAGGGCATCAAATCTGGTTTTCTAAACTCCTGAGACCACGCACAATCTGCTTAGTATTGGAGTATTTAGAAATGAAAAATTAAAGTTTTTCAAGAGGGCATCAAATCTGGTTTTCCAAACTCTATTTTCTGTGGAGCATTCTCGAGCTCTATCTCCTCGACAGTTTCATATACCCCTCGATATCCCAATCCCAAGTTCCTATGCCGCTGGATATCCTAATCCAAGTCCTTGTTGGTTCACGTAATCGCGAAACAAAGAAGATGGTAATTTGAATTTTTTTTACTGAGTATACCATATATCCACACCACTTGTTGAAGTGATAGTGCCAGTTGACAACTCCATTGTATATGTGTCATCTTAAAAGTATGTGTAATTGCATGTCTAACTTATGGTGTTCACGGCTTTTTACGGAGCCATGGTGTTCATGACTTTTTCCCAATAAATGGTTCTATCAATCTATTGTATAAAAGTTCAATTACAACAAAATACTCAAATTACTTTGATTAAAAATATTAATTTAAATATCAAAATTACAATACAATAGATTAGTCCAATTTTACATTAATTTAAATATGAATCACTTCAATTAAATTGGAAGAACTATGTACTTACAAATGTAAGTATTTGAATCAAATCAGTAACACCTTAGAGATGTAAGTATTTTAATCAAATGAGTAATACCTGCAGAAATGTAAGTATTTTAATCAAATCAGTAACACCTGACAGATGTAAGTATTTTAATCAAATTAGCAATACATGCAAGTATTTTAATCAAATCAGCAATACATGCAGAAATTGATTTACTGTCTTCCAAACTCAGGCAAATAATTACCTGACAGATGTAAGTATTTTAATCAAATCAGTAATTACCTGACCGATGTAAGTATTTTAATCAAATCAGTAATACCTGCAAAAAGTCTTCCAACTCGGCAAATAATTACTGTCTTCCAAACTCGGCAAATAATTTTAATAATTTTAATCAAATCATGAATACCTCGATTAAATTTAATATCGAAATCAAATCATGACTACCTGGATTAAATTTAATATCAGGATTAGATTTAATGTTGCAAAATTGATATTGATTGACCCAATAAAACAAGACAGATCGAACACATGGCATAACCGGATGATCACTATGATAATTTTTTATTTTAAACTAATATAAAATTAAAAAATTCAAAGGCCCAGAAATTTTTTAAACACAACTAATCAATATTCCAGAAAGCTATGATGTTCAACGCTGACAGAAGGAATGCTCGTTTTCCTTAAACGAGCAGTGAAGGAGATCGCTTGAATTGTTCCCACTTGCAATTCCTTTTGAGTCGCTCGAAATAAACTGCAGATTTTGAATATCGCCCACTCATTGACTTCAGAGTGGGGAGGAGATGAGATGCAGCTAAATAAAACATAAATCCGTGGTCTGCATATCAATGGACTCCAAAATGGAAGACCTCCTCAAAATCATGTTGATATTTTTATATATTATGATAAGTGTATCGACGATCAGATTTCAGTTTGGAATGATGAAATGAGTCACATATTATGCGATATTTTTATATATTATGCTATATATTTATATATTATGATAAGTGTATCGACGAGATTTCGGTTTGGAATGACGAAATGAGTCACATGTTATGCGATATTTTTATATATTATGATAAGTGTATCGATGAGATTTCAGTTTGGAATGACTAAATGAGTCACATGTTATGCTTTGTCGACAACTGATTCAAAATTAATTGTATATTTACAAGTCTTTAGGATTGATTAAAGATGACACACACTTACAACGAAGTAAGGATTCGAGACCCGGCAGGGACTGCTGCTGCTTGCAATTTTAATATTGTGTGGCTAATCCATAAATCGTGCTGTCTTCTAGATTTAGATTCCATAGATTATCTCTAACTTGACTATCCTGCACAACCTGCACAAAGGTGATTTTTTTTGACAAGAATGGCTTCAGAAGCGATTGAAGGTCCGCCTGTCCGCTGTTTCCATCTTCCTGTTACAGGTATTAAATCTCTCTTTTTATTGTTGGTTCTCTACTGCGCCAATCGTTTTCCGGTTTTAAGTTACAGCTAATACATAATCTTTCTTTGCAGAAACTGGAGGAATGGCTACGCATCCTGCCACAGTGTTGGGAGGCAGAATAACTTACAAGCCTGTCTTCAAAAAGAACCGGGTATGTTTATATCTTCCTATTTGGACGCTTTCCTCGCTCAGCTATAGGAAAATAAGCATCTACTATATCCATTAGAAAAACATGACCTGCATATAACTAGCATGGGTGGGAAAGAAATTTTGAGTTCCAGTTTAACAGTGCTATAGGAAGAAAAGAATATATATACGAGCGTGGAACAGGGACGCCTTTTGCATGGAGTGAAAGTGTGCGAGAAAGAATAATAACAAAAGGCAATGGTTATTGGGTAAAAAGGAGCAGCATTAGGACATAATAACCAACCATAATTATAAAACCAGGAGAAAAACAATTTTGCAAGAGAGTGAGTTACTCTCATTCGCTACCAAGTGCGATCAAAGTACAAGGCTACTTCACAACCAACGAATATATAAGGGGTCATAATAGATATCTACTACCATAATCGCTTGCTACATATCGAATGAGAATGAGGATGAATGCATATACGAGGAGGAGGTGAAGGTGTTACCTAGCGAACTGAACCAGAACTAGGCATTATCACTACAAGGTCTGTCCATTATTGTAAATTAGGAACGAGCTACATCTGTAATTTAGCAATTTAACTCAGAGACAATAAAATAGAAAATACTAGAGGTAAATTTTTGTGGAAAGCACATAAATTTTGTGATTATATCTAAACATTTTAGGAAACTATTGTAGAGAAAAACCTAAAACTAGAATGCCATGATCACACAACAGAACTAGCGTATGAGCCATAGAAAGTTTCAGAGAAATGGATACATACTTAGTCACAGGTAACTATACTTGTGCATTCGCTCACGAAAATAGAAAATGAGAAAAACTATAAACATCAATTAAAAACTCAGGTGACCATTTTCATACAGAGCAGATAGAAAGAAATAAAAACATATATAAAGGGAATAGACTTTTTTGTGTATGCCAATCGACATACGTATTATTGTAGAAGATAAAGAAGTGATTCATAAGGGAATAATAAGAGACATTAGTTACAGAATCAACATTACAACATAATAAACAATATTCACATTAACCCGAAGGTTGTAGTCTAGTCACTTAAATTACATCATTGTTAAGAAAATAAACTGTAACAGTATTTTTAGCAAACCAGAGTAGTCCACAGGCTTCTTGATAAATTTACACGCTACCAAGAATTTTTCCTAATTAATTTCCCCTTTCAGAAATTTTGAGCACAATGGTTTTCTAGAGTAAGTACGAAATATGAAACCCATGACTCGTTCCATTATGAAGGAGGCAACCAGAGCATAAGAAGCACAATGAAGACAAATATATCACATGGTAATGATAAGTTAGTGATCGAAGAGGTTCCTCTGGTGTGTGGAGAAGAATGTAATTGAAATTCACATATACCTGTGACAATTATAATAAGACAAGTTGAGTATGGATATAGTTGATGCTTCGGTTTCCTTTAAAATATTTTAGCTTAGTATTTTTCGGTAGCGCCAACTGTGGCTTCCCCCTATTAATTTGGTTTAAACATGACAGGACTCACGTTGCCATCTAGTGGGGTCTTTACGCAACTTGTCCTTCCAGTCTATTCGAGCTTTACAGTCTAGGGTCTTTTAGATTAAGCTCGATTCAAGCTGAGTTTTATACTCAGGGTTTGAGCTTCAAATGTTGTATGGTTAGTCATTGTTTAAGTTTCCTTACTTTGTAGGATGTATAATATTGACTCACAACGGAATTGCTCACTCTATCTTGCTCTCCAGACTCGGTATTATTTTTGTATCTTTGGTTAATGAACAGTGTTACGAGGCTCTATTTTCTTTCAAGGTTGAGGCCGGCAGCCCAGACGGAAATGAAATGTTGCGAGTATTACGCAGGCTGACTACCAGTAAGCATCCGCGATTCTCCCAGAGTGCCTAGCCACTAGTAAGTCCTATTCTCTGGCTATAACTATAAATTCATTTTTTGTGCATTCCAGTCCTTTATATGTGCATAACATGTGAAATCTTTGCTTCTTTTATGCAGGTTTCCACACTGATTTCAACCAAGTAAAGACCCTTTTCTACCTTTTGTGTCTTGCGTAATCCACGACTTGTGTAACAGTATGTAAAATTTCTCTTTGTTCTTCATTACTCTTGATTTTGCTCAAGCTGTAATTAGGGTCTTCTAGGATGCAAGGTCTCAGGCTCGATGCTTGCTCCAGGAAGCTGGTATTCGCATCACATAATATTTTTCTCATAAGTACGCATTTTCTGTTGTTAAAATTCCGCTTTACAAGCAAACCGAGTTTTGAATTTATTTCATTTTTTGATACCTTGGCGTAGGGAAAATTTCCCAAATTTCTATGTGGTTATCTGTTCTCAAATTTATTTCCATGGTACTACTAAGTCTGCATAAATTTTATCACTGATACCTTCCTATTAGCATCTTGGGTCATTGTGGCATCATTCAGATTTTTCCTAGTACAGAGATCATGTGACCTGATATCGTTGAGGGTATTTTGCGGATTGGGAGAAGAACAACAAATTTCCCATTGACCCACAATGTTGGAATGTGAAACCCTTAGCAAGGTAAACATTTAAGGTTTTTCGTTCCAGGATGGTTATGGTAAAATTTCATTAACCGCAACTACTCTTACAGTTTGTCCATCTTAACTAGGTAAAGGTTTTAACATTCACCTTGTTTTCTTTCATTCTTATCTTATATCCTAAATTCATTCTACATAAATCCATATTTGGTTTTGAAATATAATTCTCCTGTGCTTTTTTTCCTTCCAGGTATCTACAACCACTTTTATTAACCTCATTTCGAACTCAGATGAGAGGACGTCGTCATTAGTGTAGATGAGCTACCAGGCTTCCAAGTATGTGATCTCGCCTTCTCTGTGACTTGAACACTATAGTTCACCTTGACCTTTTTGGCCAGTGTTGTTAACAGTTAGATTACACATCCCTTTAGGAGTAGTAGTAGTATATATATATATATATATATAGATATAAGCTTACTGGGTTATCACCATGTTGGTGTTCTGTCTATCTTCTACTATTGTTTACTAGTCCATTGTATTTATCCTGGCTTCTTTCCAGCCTCAACCGAGTGCATTCCTGGGCATAACATTTTTTACTGCTTTTTCCAGTGTGGTTATCACGTCATGACTATTATGAAATCGGAAATAGGAGAAATTTTCCGCTTTAGTATTTGTTAAAATGATTTGAGTTGTACTAATGAACTGTGTTTCGCATATATCTTACTCCAGGCAGGTTGGAAATGTAATTTTGTCCTTTGAAGTTGCAACAATATATTTATCTACGTTTTGTGTCAGGTTAACTAGACAGTTGTTGCCATCTTGATGACACTTTTCAGCTATATTAATTAAATTTCGACACAATTGTTTCATGGTGATTTTATTTTCTTATTTGGCTGCTACCATAAGACCTATATTGGCATTATTTTATTTTCAATTATTGAATTGAATCAATGCAATTATCCCACGTCTTCATAAACTTTTCCAATGTTTTGATACTACTAGTCATACCATCTATATAAAGGCGGGTAAAATGCTCATTCTATTAATATATAGTAAATAAATAGTTTGTTCTTTGTGATTGTTACTCTGTATTATTATTTTTCTACGTTACCTCATAATAATTTTGATTTATATTCAAACACTATAATAATTGTTTGCTTGATGCTCATGTATATGGACTATATACTAACTTTTTTACAAGGACTTCTAATACCCTTCTAATTCCACTTAGCACTACGCTCCTACATAGCTCTAAAATTCAACCACTAGTATAGTACAACACGTATTTCGTAGCATAATACAATTGTTACTTGTACTTTATTTAAAAGATATTCTCACAGGAATTTCCTTTTTTACCTGTATCGGGTGTTTTTAACACACAGAATGACTTAATAATTATAAGTCATAGGAAGGTATATATTTTTTACTTTGGAATTACAGTGGAATGATTTGATTTAGGAGTATAGCTATCTCAGTTTTCGATGCTTATTTTCTGGGTTATCCGGTTAGTGATCTTCTCGGTTTCCATTTGTATTTTATGTTTATTACCCGTAGCGGATTAACTTCATCTTCAAAACCCCAACAGGTAGTAAAATAATTATAATTTCAACTAATCTTCTATATCTGCAAAGTCTAAGTTTTAAAGTTACTTATATAAACATATACACTTTAATTAAGCAATGGGATTTATCTTAAGGCCGAAATTGCACATCTGATTACTACATAACCCCATCCTCATAGTGAATATCATTTTCTAGTGACTAGATCTGTAAGTTGAACCACATGACTGTTATCAGTCATAACCTCCCTACATCTTAAAGTATACACAAATACTGTATGTGGTTTCATATATAGCATTAGACTACATCAATGGCTGCAAATACCTACACAGAATTACCTGGGTAACCGAGTTACCATTCCTTCGTGCAGTTCTGAAGTTATCTCTCTCTCTCTCTCTCTCTCTCTCTCTCTCTCTCTCTCTCTATATATA
>APFE030808196.1:552-13397 GCA_000404065.3 Pinus taeda
CTTTCTGCCCACTTTTTGAGTTGTAGAAAGTGACCTTGGGAGAAATGGTTTTTGAGGGGGCAAAACAACTCCAAATGTAGAAATTCCACTTGGGACGGAAAGTAGACAGACCAAGCTTTCCAATGAGCCATCTTGCACCTGATTTGGACCAGTGGAACCCACTCAAAAGTTGCAGCAAAGGGGCGCGCCCTAAACTACAAGGGGCGCGACCGTGTGCGCCAGCTTTGCCAGAATTGCAGAAAGTGACCTTGGGAGAAATGGTATTTGAGGGGGCAAAACAACTCCAAATGAAGCAATTCCACTTGGGATGGAAAGTAGACAGACCAATATTTCCAATGAGCCATCTTGCACCTGATTTGGACCAGCGGAACCCACTCAAAAGTTACAGCAAAGGGGCATGACCTAAACTACAGGGGGCGCGACAGTGTGCGCCAGCTTTGCCAGAATTGACCTTTTTTGTCAAAAAACACTGTTTTGACTATGGTTGACCATTTTTACTTGTAGAAGATGGATAAATGTAATATTCTCATGGCACTTTGATATATTTTATCTCTCTTTACCCTTCTAGAAGCTTCCTTGATGTAAAAAGTGAATAATTAATGCATGAATCAGTTAGCTAAGTAATACAGGCAAGTTGTTGAGCTGGCCTATTATCTAGTGCTTAGTTTGGAATTAGTTCAAACTGCTCCTAGAAGGATGAGCTCGACCCCTAGAGGCAAGGGAAGAGGTTAGCTTGCCTATATTATGTATTTTCTTAGTCATTTTGAGAGGTTGGAAGGTTGGATTCTTGTGGGAGAAAGCTTTATTGTATATTGTACATCTATCTCTGCAATTTAAAGAAAAGGAAGGCCAGGGTTTTGCAGACATCATTGTGGATTCTTGTGGATTGTTGTGTTGATGGTGTGTTCTCTACATGTTCTTGTAAGTCTGTTTATGTATTCCACATCTCTCTTTTGCTTCTATTTGGACAGATGAAGTGGTAAAGTTTGAATTCATGCTTTGACATGCTCAGCTTTTTAGTTTGTTCAAAAATTATGTTTTCTACTGTCTAGAGAGGATTCAAATGGTTGTTTGCCCTCTTTAGCTCCTTCTCTATCATCCCTGATCATCCATCTCAGATTAAGGCATCAGCGCTCACTCCTACCTTGCCCCAAAGATCCCCCTGCAAAAACTGTGCTCAATCCCGCACCCTGAATTGCACTCCCTCCAATTGCCACCAAAAACCCAAAAATCTTTAAGTCAACCCCCCTTATCAATTTACTAGCCTAATATCTTTGATCCTAATTGGTCAGCTTATCATATTGAAAGATCTACCGAATCTGACCCGAGAGAGCCTTCTCATACCTCGTAGGGCTAGCTACGAGGTGAAATGGTTTGATGTAGCCTTGAGAGTTTGTCTATCTCAGCCTAGGTGAATTCCAAGCACTAACAGAACCAACCATGAAAGTGCGTGAACATTTCTCCACATGAAATAAACTTTTTCTCCCATAAAAGTGCGTGAAATTTTCTCCACATGAAATAAAAATTTTCTCCACATGAAATAAACTTTTTCTCCACATAAAAGTGCGTGAAATTTTCTCCACATGAAATAAACTTTTCTCTGCATAAAAGTGCGTGAACTTTTATCCACATGAAATAAACTTTTATCCTCATAAAAGTGCGTGAACGTTTCTCCACATGAAATAAAATTTTCTCCGCATAAAAGTGCGTGAACTTTTCTCCACATGAAATAAACTTTTCTCCGCATAAAAGTGTGTGAACCTTGCTGCACTATAATTTGTCATCTGAGATGAGTGGGTTTCCATCAAGTACAACATATGTATCATAATTCCAACACCTAGCATTCCCTAACACACCTTGGTAGTCATGAACTCACAACTAGCATTGCATTTTTCAATGACTTGGGAACCTTACATTCACTAGAACACCTTAGCACTCCCTAGTTGTCATGCCCTCTATTATCCTCTATAATGTCACAGGGTGATGAAGAGATCGAGTGAGGTAACCACAAACCAAGCTTTTAGTTTGGCAGCTAGCCCTACCAACCCAGAGAGGGATCTCTCTATGAAATCACAGCCAATAGATGACTGGAATGTAAAGGATTTTAGGCTAGATAGCTAGGGTCAGGTGGGTTTTTGGAAAATTTAGGGACTTGGAACTCTATCCGCTGGTGTCTTGTCTGGCAGGGACATTTTCAAGGAGGAAAGGACTTGGAACGCTGTCTAGGATAAAGCACATAACATGCATGACAAGCTCCCTAAAATAGAGTACCTCCTACCTAGAAGAGTGTTCCTTGCTCAAAATATAGAACCCTTCTCTGCTGTGCACTTTTCTTAAAGATAAATCTCTGCATAAAATAGTACTAAGAAAAACACCTAAATTAAGAAAAGTGAGAATCTAAGTCAAACTATAAAAGTATAATAAATATGGCTCTATATAATTTTGGGAAACACTAGACAAGTATGCTTTCATACAACAACAATAAGATGCCTAAAATCGATGTGATTCTTTCATCGTTGCTATACCCTCACAATAAAACTGGAATCTATAAAATGTACCCAAAGGTTGTATGCATTTGTTGAAGGTGTAGATTGAAAGGATCTACTGAGATGAAGTACTATTGAAGGAGAAACACCTTCAAAACAATAGATAAAATCTATTGTGAATACAACCCATTTGCACCCAGACCAAGGCTACTACTGGGTACACTTCTCTGCTGAATGGAAACTACAATGTATTGTAGTGCTACTAAAGGAAAACCACCTTTAGCGCAACACAGATAAAACTCTAATAGATATTGTCACTGTGGCCTCGGTTGTCAATGATCTCATCAATATAGGTAACAACTTTGATAATTGAAAAACTAAAAGGTGAGATGCATATATAATTTGAAATGATAGAATTGGGCATACTCTATTATTGTTTAGGAGTGTTATTATAGAAAATTCAAGGTAACTTGTTGCTTCTTTATGTCACAGGCCAAGGATGTGAAAAAATACAAAAAATATTAAATAGCATGGTCTAAGTCGATTGCAGGTTATTTTGAAACAAGAATGGAATTCTCCTTGTGCGGATTCTAATCTAGTGGGTATAACTATAAATAAGAAATTGATAGTTATGAGGTTGAAATCGTCTCAAAATTCATGAAAAGTCCCAAATTTGTTCAGTAGAAAGAAGTAGAGCAAGTCGGCAGGTTTATGGAAGGGAAAACTCTATTCGCATGAAGATAACTTGAAATTAGTCAGGCATATTATTTCTTGTCTTCTTATACATGTGTGCTTTGAAAAGATAACCACATCCAAAGACTCAATAAAAACTCTGGTAAAGTTTATAAATGTGAAGCACTTCTGAGAAAACCCATCGCATAGTGACAATTGAGCGAGGAATATGTCGAAGGATTCAATCTTGCACTCAATCATAAAAAGGAAGTTGGGGTATCCAACATCTTGCCAAGAAACCAACTCCAACCATAATGTGAAAGGCAGGTTAACTTTGAAACCTGTTTCCCACTTTGTATTATTGTTCCCTCTTGAATTCCAACAGGTATTTCACTGCTTAGATCCACAAAACTCGTGCCAGGTAAACTCTGCATGACACAATTGTGACGTGCAAGCTTGACACACACTCTAGTTTCCCTCTAAAAGAAGGTAAGTCAAAATATTATGACAATCTTAACTGTAATTTGATCATACAATATTGAGTTATTGCATGGAATAAACAATATACTATCAATGCACTAATCAAGAACTCAAAATAAACAAATTTCTTATTGCTACAATAGCACCTCTTGGGATTCTCACATAAAGCACCTAACTTGCATGGCAAAAGCTTCCTAGAATAGAGTACCTCCTACCTAGAAGTGTGTCCCCCACTCAAAATATAAAACCCTTCTCTATTGTGCACTTTTCTTAAAGATAAATTTTTGCATAAAACAAAACTAAGAAAAACACCTAAATTAAGAAAGTGAGCATCTAAGTCAAACTATAAAAGCATACTAAATATGGTTGTGTACAATATTGAGGTATTTCATGGAATACACAATATACTATCAATGCACTAATGAAGAACTCAAAATAAACAAATTTCTTAATGCTACAATAGCACCTCTTGGGATTCTCGAATAAAGCACCTAACCTGCATGGAAAAAGCTTCCTAGAATAGAGTACCTCCTTCCTAGAAGTGTGTCCCCTACTCAAAATATAGAACCCTTCTCTACTGTGCACTTTCCTTAAAGATAAATCTATGCATAAAATAGAACTAAGAAAAACACCCAAATTAAGAAAAGTGAGCATCTAAGTCAAACTATAAAAGCATACTAAATGTGCCTAAAATCGATGCACTTCTTTCATCGCTACTACAACCTCATAGGAAAACTATAATCTACAACATGTATCCCAAGGTTGCATGCATCTACTAAAGGTGCAAATCGAAATTATCTATTATGATGAAGTATTGTTGAAGGAGAAACACCTTCAAAACAACAAATAGAGTCTAATGTGCATTCAACCCATTTGAAAATAGGCTAAGGTTGCTACTGGGTACACTTCTCCCCTAAATGGAAATTACAGTGTCTTGATGCTCTACTGAAGGAGAAACACCTTTAGAGAAACACGGATAAAACTATAACATATATTTTCATTGTGGTATCGATTGTAGAAGTTCTCATAAATATAGGTAACAACTTCAATAATTGAACAACCAAAAGGTAAGCTACATAGATCATTTGAAATGATATATTTGGGATACTTTATTATTTTTTAGGAGTGTTAGTATAGAGAATGCAAGGTAGTCCGTTGCATCTTTATGTCACAGACCAAGGATGCGAATAAGTACATAAAATAGTAAATAGCATGGTACAAGTCGATTGTAGGTTCTTTCGAAACAAGAATGGAGTTATTCTTGTGCAGATTCTAATCTATTGGGTATAGATTTAAATAATAAGTTTATAGTTATGGGGTTGGAATTATCTCATGATTCATGGCAAGTACCAAAGTTGTTCACTAGAAATAAGTAGAGCGATTCGTCAGGTTTATGAATGGGAACACCCTATTCATAGGTAGATAACTTCAAATTAGCCGGGCATATTATTTCTCCTCTTCTTGTATGTGTGTGGTTTGAAAATATAATCACCTCTGAAGACTCAAATACAACTCCAGTAAAGTTTATAGGTTTGGGGCACTTCTGAGAAAACGTATCACTTAATGAAAATTTAGCAAGAAATATGTCGAAGGATTCAATCTTGCACTCAGTCATAAAAACGAATTTGGGGTATCCAACATCTTGCCAACAAACCAACTCCAACCATAATTTGAAACCCAGGTTAACTGTGAAACCTCTTTCCCACTTTGTAGTATTGTTGCCTCTTGAATGCCAACAAGTACCTTACTACTTAGATCCAAAAAACTTGTCCCAGGTAAACTTTGCATGAAACAATTGTGATGTGCAAGCTTGACACACACTCTAGTTTCCCTCTAAAAGAGGGTAAGTCAAAATATTATGACAGGCTTAACTATAATTTGATCATACAATGTTGAGGTATTGTATGGAATAAACAATATACTGTTAATGCACTAATGAAGAACTCAAAATAAATGAATTTCTTGTTTCTACAATAGCGCCACTCTTGGGATTCTCCAAGGAGCCACTAATTTATACACATTTGGAATCTTTACTTGGTCTGCAGAAAGATTAAGCAATGGTAGTGATCACTCTTTACCCTCCCATGGAAGGTATATACAGAGTCAACAATAAATTGATTTAAAAGTGAGGTATATGCCAGAAAAATAGGAGTCTGACTCTTCGACTCTAATTTAGCGGCAAGGAAATATTCAACTGTAAATGTTTGATATTCTACAATGTAAATTTCTAGATAAATGGTTATCGTAAATATGTCCATTGTCCACATATCCCAAAAAAACCTGTATTTCTGGACTCTGGTTGTGTGTAAGAGAGGGGAGATCACATAAATAATCCATTATCAAAAGAAAATGTTAAAGAACAACATTCTATGGAGATTTTTTTTTAAATTTTATTACATACCTTAGAAAGTTTGAAAGGACATAACTAAAGCTTCCCTCACCTTCCACACTTCATTATATATGCCCCTTTTCCAAAGCATATGTGGCTTGCAGAATCACAATCAGCAAATAGAATATGAAAAGTAAGTTTAATGAATTAAAGTAGCTTTGTTATACCTCAAACAAATGGAGTATGAGAAATCGGATTCATTCTCTACAAAAGATGATATAGCAAGATCTAATTACAATTTTAATTGAAACAAAGGTAAATTGGATTCATGCTCTACAATAGACAATATAAAGAGATATAATGACATTTTCAACTCAAACAAAGGTAAGTTGAGTAAGCTCAAGCTCAAAAATGATGGCATCCAACTTTTGAGTGGCGATTACTGTATATATCTAGCTAGAGGATATAACATAAAGATATTTGTTATATGTGAAGATAAAAAAATTAAAGGAATGTGAAATTTTGACCATCAACTATAAGTTCCTTTTAAGGACTAGATCAAACCATAACATTGTTATCAAGATAATCAACTCACCCATTCTAGTACACTTCTAGTAGTTTCATGATAAAACTCAAACTCAATAAACTTCAAACAACATAAATTAACCAACAATATGTCTGAGGTTGGTTACCTAAGGATTATATCATACTAAATTACCTTTTGTATCTAACATTGAAAATGACTGTGAAAGAAATGAAGACAAATAAATGATTATGATGGATGCATGTGATGAAATAAAATAAAAATAAAAAACCTTTCTTCTTACTACTGATGAGCCTTCTAGGGGATTCTTGGATGAAGTTGACCCTGATCTGCTTTCTGAAATCAAAGAGACACTTTCTAGCTTCTCTGATTTGACGAACAACCCTAATGCTTATGAAAATGAATATGGAAAGCAATAAGCACCAATGGACCTGGTCTTGAAGAAGGTGTCTCAAAGTCTAATATCTATAGTATTTTAAATTTCTACAACTAGCAGAGGGTTTTCCCAGTTGGGTTCCCTAGATATTTTTTGCTTTTTGTTTTTTGCTATAGTGTGACTATGTTTTATTTCTATTCTATTCCACTACAAATTGGTAGAGATATTTTTTGTCTTCATGCAACAATTAGTTTCAGATTTTTTCATTCAAACAGTAGTAGAATTTCAAGGAAATTCTACATAAGGGACAATTAATCCATATTTTCACTTGTATCTTTTGCAAGTAAAATTCACAACTAAATTTTCATCTAAAGTGTTTAGGTTACTAGCAAGTGGTATCACATCATACCTCAACATTGCAAGGCATAAACCATATTATTCAATAAGGTTAAGACTTGAGATACAAAAATTTCCCCAAGTTATGCAAGAAAGAAAACTGTTGATTTTTAGTTCTAAATCTATCCAACCAGAACAAAAATGTCATTTTCAACACCCTCTAGTCAAAGTTATTCCTGGCCTCATTCAAATCAATTAAGAATATCTCAATCTCGTTGAGATTTCTTCTTCATTTCATGATTCTAAGTTATATGTTTATGCAACCTAATATATCATTTACGATGAGTGATTATTCATTAAAAATTATTTAGTCTGTCCAGCGCATCTACCGAATTTTTTGATCAGTTTCTGGGAAGACTCTATCAAACATTTGCAACAGAAAATAGAAGATTGTTTTAGTACCTAGTGTTATAAAACTTTAATCTGGAAAACGTATTTTGGGTTGTTTCCCTAAAAATACTTACAAAATTTTCAATCCCAAAGACATTTCACAAATAATTTTAGTGAGAGAGAAATTTAGTATTATTTTTGGAAAATTTGAATGCAACTAAAAGAAATTCTTCCCGTTTTTTCAAAAGATTCCAACACCAAACATGAGTTAATTCGCAGAACTTAAGATTTGGAAATAATTAAATTTCACTTCGCTTTTCTAGGACCATGTATGAGTGAATTCACAAAACCTGAGATTTGGATTTTGGAAACACTTAAATTTCACCTCATTTATTAGGATTGGATGTTCCCTAAGACACAAACATGTAGCATTAAGGATCTGCTTTTCCTGTTTAAGGACAATGTTCAGTTTATAAATAGTGATACAAGAATCCTTGTATACATGTCTGACATAGTTCTCTAGTCACAGCTAATGAAACCGAACTCCATCAATACATCACAGACATGGTAGAATGTAAGAGAGCATTTACTTTCAAAATATACTCTAACAAAAATAAACATCTATACAATCATATAAAGTTGTCACCACACCAAAGAAGGAATTAAAAACCAAAATAAAAATAGGAACAGGCTTCGATTCTTATGGTTACTCTAGCAAAATGTTAAATAGGATCAATATCTTAATATGGAAAATAGTGTAGTTGATTATGATTTATTGAGCCCAAGGAGTTAGCCCAACCGAATTCCATTCATGTTACTGGGTATTTGGCTAGTTCTGTGCTGGCAGGTGCCCTGTTTGAAATCCCTTGGGTGAGGTGCAATAGTCAATGCCAATGGGTTTACCAGGCATGCCATCCATGAATGTGGGGAAACATCCATTTGGATTCCCAGAGAATTTTTCTTGGAAAGAATAAAAATGGGATTTCCTAAAGAGAAATTTTGAGATGCATACAATGTACACCTAGTAAAATCAACTTTATAAAGAAAAACCTTAAAAGAAGGAAAAATACATATGATTTTACCTATGTTCCCTTGTTTTCCCTCCCGCCCTATGAAAAGTGAAAATATGCTACTCTTAAACTTAAAAGAAAGGATGAAAAAGATAGTGAATTTTGAACCAGTCCTCCTTGTGTGGAGGAAGACTAAAAGTGGGGTGGAAATGCAGCGAGGTTATAAATGAAACATACTTGGGTGCTATTAATGGATTGAAGAGGTAAAACCTTAACTCACAACTCTCTTCAATATTGTTTTCCCTTCTGCCCTGTGAAAAGTTAAAATATGCTACTCGTAAACTTAAAAGAAAGGATGAAAAAAATAGTGAATTTTGAACGAGAGATCTGAGGTGTGTGTACTCCTCCCTATGTAGAAGAAGACCAAAAGTGGGTAGTAAATGCAACGAGTTTAGAAATGAAACATACCTGAGTGCCATTAATGGATTAAAGATCCAATGGTGGGGGATCTTATGTCAGTGTACTCCTCCTTGTGTGGAAGAAGACTAAAAGTGGGGTGGAAATGCAACGAGGTTAGAAATGAAACATACCTAGGCGCCATTAATGGATTGAAGATCCAATGGTGGGGTTCGATATTAGTTTGCTACTAGTAAAACCTTAATTCAGAGCACTCTTCAATCTCATTTTCCCTTCTTCCCTATGAAAAGTGAAAATATGTTACTCTTAAACTTAAAAGAAAGGATGAAAAAAATAGTGAATTTTGAACTAGTCCTCGTGTGGAAGAAGACTAAAACTGGGTTGGAAATGCAGTAAGGTTAGAAATGAAACATACCTAAGCACCATTAATGAATTGAATATCTAGTGGTGGGGTTCGATGTTAGTCTGCTACTGGTAAAACCTTAATTCACAACTCTCTTCAATCTCGTTTTCCCTCCTACCTTGTGAAAAGTGAAAATATGCTACTCATAAACTTAACAGAAAGGATGAAAAAAATAGTGAATTTTGAACGAGAGATATGAGGTGTGTGTACTCCTCCTTGTGTGGAATAAGACTTAAAGAAGGGTGTAAATGTAGCGAGGTTAGAAATGAAACATACCTGCGTGCCATTAATGGATTTAAGATCTAATGGTGGGGTTCAATATCAATCTGCTACTGGTAAAACTTTAATTCACAACTCTCTTCAGGCTCGTTTTCCCTCCCGCCCATGAAAAGTGAAAATATTCTACTAGTTTTCCCTCCCTCCACTATGAAAAGTGAAAATTTAGTTCACAACTCCCTTCAATCTCGTTTTCCCTCCTGTCCTGTGAAAAGTGAAAATATCTACTAGTTTTCCCTCTGCCCTATGAAACATGAAAATATACTACTTGTTTTAGAAATTAAATGAAGATTGGAATTAGGAGGGCTTTGTTACATCAAAATTAAAGCTGAATTTTTTTAAAAATGTTAAAATTTCACTCGCTAAAAAATAATAAATACAATATTTATAGAGTATAGAGTAGACATGTAGGTGTAATGTAAGTATGTAAACAATTCTAAATATGGGCTTGGTTCTTACTAATATTTGTATTATATAAATTTCATATTTACATTTGTAGCAGAAAATATTTCATATTTCATATGTATAAATATTATATTTCTTGTTTTTAGGGAGGGAAATTTTAACATTTTTGAAAAAATTTAGCCTTAATTTTGATGTAAAAAGTCCCTCCTAATTCCAATCTTCATTTACTTTCTAAAACAAGTAGTATATTTTCACTTTTCATAGGGCAGAGTGAAAACTAGTAGATATTTTCACTTTTCACACGGCGAGAGGGAAAACTAGTAGCATATTTTTACTTTTCACGGGTGGGAGGGAAAACGAGAATGAAGAGAGTTGTGAATTAAAGTTTTACCAGTAGCAGATTGATATCTAACCCCACCATTAGATCTTAAATCCATTAATGGTTCCCAGGTATGTTTCATTTCTAACCTCGTTGCATTTACACCCCACTTTTAGTCTCCTTCCACACAGGGAGGAGCACACACACCTTAGATCTTTCGTTCAAAATTCACTATTTTTTTCATCCTTGCTTTGAAGTTTACGAGTAGAATATTTTCACTTTTCACAGCGTGGGAGGGAAAACGAGATTGAAGAGAGTTGTGAATTAAGGTTTTACCAATGGCAGACTAATATCGAACCCCACCACTAGATATTCAATCCATTAATGGCACCTAGTTATGTTTCATTTCTAACCTCACTACATTTCCAACCCACTTTTAGTCTTCTTCCACATGAGGAGGACTGGTTCAAAATTCACTGTTTTTTTCATCCTTTCTATTAATTTTAAGAGTAGCATATTATCACTTTTCACGGGGTAGGAGGGAAAACGAGATTGAAGAGTGTTCTAAATTAAGGTTTTACCAGTAGCAGACTAATATTGAACCCTGCCATTGGATCTTCAATCCATTAATGGCACCCAGGTATGTTTCATTTCTAACCTCGCTGCATTTCCACCCCACTTTTAGTCTTATTCCACATAGGGAGTAGTACACAGACCTAAGATCCCCCACAATTAGATCTTCAATGCATTAATGGCACCCAGGTATGTTTCATTTCTAACCTCGCTACATTTACACCCCACTTTAAGTCTTCTTCCACACAAGGAGGAGTACACACACCTCAGATCTCTAGTTTAAAATTCACTATTTTTTTCATCCTTGCTTTTAAGTTTATGAGTAGCATATTTTCACTTTTCACAAGGTAGGAGGGAAAACGAGATTGAAGAGACTTGTGAATTAAGTTTTTACCAGTAGCAGACTAACATCGAACCCCACCACTAGATATTCAATCCATTAATGGTGCTTAGGTATGTTTCATTTCTAACCTCACTGCATTTCCAACCCAATTTTAGTCTTCTTCCACACAAGGAGGACTAGTTCAAAATTCACTATTTTTTTCATCCTTTCTTTTAAGTTTAAGAGTTACATATTTTCACTTTTCATAGGGCAGGAGGGAAAATGAGATTGAAGAGTGTTCTGAATTAAGGTTTTACTAGTAGCAGGCTAATTTCGAACCCCACCATTGGATCTTCAATCCATTAATGGTGCCTAGGTATGTTTCATTTCTAACCTTGTTGCATTTCCACCCCACTTTTAGTCTTCTTCCACAAAAGGAGGAGTGGTTCAAAATTCACTATCTTTTTCATCCTTTCTTTTAAGTTTAAGAGTAGCATATTTTCACTTTTCATAGCGCGAGAGGGAAAACGAGGGAACATAGGTAAAAGCATATGTATTTTTCCTTCTTTTATGGTTTGTCTCTATAAAGTAGATTTTATTGGGTGTACATTGTATGCATCTCAAAATTTCTCTTTATGAAATCCTATTTTTATTCTTTCCAAGAAAAACTCTCTGGGGAATCCCAATGGATGTTTCCCCACATTCATGGATGGCATACCTGGTAAACCTATTGGCATTGACTAGTGCACCTCAGCTAAGGGATTTCAAACAGGGCACCTACAAGCACAGAACTTGCGAAATACCCAATAATATTAATGACATTCAGTTAGGCTAACCCCTTTGGCTCAATAAACCATAATCAACTACACTATTTTCCATATTAACATATTGATCCTATTTAACATTTTGTTAGGGTAAACATAACAATCCAAGCATGTTCCTATTTTTATTTTAGTTTTTAATTCCTTCTTTAGTGTGGTGACAACTTTATATGACTGTATAGATGTTTATTTTTGTCAAAGTATATGTTGAAAGTAGATGCTCTCTTACATTCTACCTTGTTTGTTATGTATTGATGGAGTTCAGTTTCATTAGTTGTGACCAGAGAACTGTGTTAGGCATGTATACAAGGATTCTTGTATCACTATTTCTAAACTGAACATTGTCCTTAAACAAGAAAAGTAGATCCTTAATGCTACATGTTTGTATGTCAGGGAACATCCAATCCTAATAAATGAGGTGAAGTTTTAGTGTTTCCAAAATACAAATCTCATGTTTTGTGAATTCACTCATACATGGTCCTAGAAAAGCGAAGTGAAATTTAATTATTTCCAAATCTTAAATTCTGTGAATTCACTCATATTTGATTTTGGAATCTTTCGAGAAAATGGGAAGAATTTATTTAGTTGCATTCAAATTTTCCAAAAATAATGCTAAATTTCTCCCTCACTAAAATTCTCCTTGAATGGCTTTGGGATTGAAAATTTTGTAAATATTTTTAGGGAAA
>APFE030808196.1:19440-36910 GCA_000404065.3 Pinus taeda
TAGGTTATAATGTCTTTAGAGTTTCACTTCTAATTGAGTATTCAATTGAACATATTGATTCTCTTATACATAACTATTTTTCCCTCCACCCAATTCTCATAACTTCAATAACCATTAGATAGGGACCTACATATTCGATGTTACTTTATTTGTTTAGTAAGATATTGTTGAGACTTTAATTTATTGAAAGTTGTGTAATTTACAATTTATTAAGTTTCAAGGTCTAATATGAAAAAAATATAATTCTTTAAAGGGTGCTAGCTCAATGGAAGAGCACCTGCTTTACAAGTAGGAGGTTGGTAGTTCGATTCCACCGTGCCCTGACATCCATATGGAATGGCGACAATCAATTTTTGGTGATGGAGGCTCTTTTGACCATCACCAATGAGCTTTGGTGACATTTTTTTACCCTCACCAAGAATATGAAATGGTAACGGTCAATGAACGCCACCATATATACACATCAATAGTGATGACCCTCAAAGTCCGTAACCATAAATCATTGTTGTTGATATGAAATGGTGACAATCATTGTCTATCATTATAGTCATTATTCTTGATGGACATTGAATGTCACCACAACACCTATACTTCTAGCAATGTGGCTTTTGGTGATGGTTAATGAACGTCCCCATATATATGCACCAATAGTGACGGCCATTAAAGATCCATCACAATAAATCATTATTATTCATATGAAATGGTGAAGGTCACTATCCGTCCATATAATCAATATTTGTGATGGACCTTGAATGTCACCATAACACCTATACGTTTGGCGACGCCACCTTTGGTGACGTTCAATTTTTGGTGACCAAGGCTATGGTCCATCACCATTGCTCATATGCAATGGTGACTGTCGCTATCCATCATTATAAATCATTATTGGTGATGAACTTTGAATGTCACTACAACACCGATACTTTTGGTAACTCCACCTTTGGTGATGTTCAGTTTTTGGTGGCGGAGGCTTTGGTCTATCACCATTGCTCATATGAAATGGTGATGGTCATGATCCATCATTATAAATCATTATTGGTGACGAACTTTATATGTCACTACAACAACTATACTTTTGGTGATGCCACCTTTGGTGATGTTCATTTTTTGGTGACTAATGCTCTATTGACTGTCACCAATGAGCTTATGGTGACATTTTTCACCCCTCACCAATGTCTTTTTTTCTTGTAGTGTATGCCAATATGCATCAAGAATTTTCAAGGCAATAAAAGGAATAACCAAGCTAAAATGAAAGGAAATTAACACATAAGAGGGTTAAAAGTCGAGACTTTATCTTTTTCAAAAGGGGCATGCTAGGCACACTAATAATATGTTCCAATATATGCCAAGTGCCAATGTGTGCCAAGTGATAATTTTTTTCAATGGAATATTATGCCGAGTTCCAGGGCATGCTAGGGACTACAAGGAATGGAAACACATGATAGGGGAATTCTATGCTATGCTATGGCATGCTAACATGTGCTTTGGCATCCTACTCATGGTAAGATGTTCTAGGTACAAAGATGTTCCAATACATGTGAGGTGCCAAGGAATGTTAGTGTATTGTTCCAAAGCATGTTAAGGTGTGCCATGAGTGTTGAGGAGTGCTAGGTCTCTCTCATTAATAAAATTGGTAGAGCTTTATTATGTATTAAATAATATGGTTCCTACACACACTAGCGGAACTTTATTTAAAGGAAATTTGCTAGATAATAAACCTAATAGAGATGAATCATGTGTTGGCTCATAGGAAGACTATTTTCATATGACTTGAGGGAAACAATACACACTAATTAATTCTTAACAAATTGACTAGCTATTATAACCACTATGACCTTGGACACATAATGGAAAAGACTCCACAACAATGGTCTTAAATCATTATAATTTGACAAAAAATATAGTAATAGGTACATAGTGTTATCAAAAACTCATTGGAATGATCAACGCTGATGAAATGTTTTTTACCATCACCAAAAGTAACCAAAAAGAGCATTGGTGAGGGTCAATAAAAGATTGTCACTCAAAGTGTCACCAAAGAGAGAATTAGTGGTGGGCCTTTAACGACTGTCACCAAAACGTGTCACCAAAGAGAGAGTTAATGATGGGAAATTAACAACCCTCACCAAAAGCGTCATTGAAAATGGATTTGGTGACAAACTATAAAGGACCATTATTATATACACTTATAACAATGATTTTTTAAAGATTGTCACCATATGTGACATTGGTGATGGACACGATTCGTCATAGGCATGAAGCGTCATCAAAAACTCATTGGAATGATAAATGTTGATGAACATTTATTGACCATCACCAAAAGTAACCAAAAAGATCATTGGTGATGGTCAATAAAAGATTGTCACTAGAAGTGTCACCAAAGAGAGAATTAGTGATGGGCCTTTAACAACCCTCACCAAAAGTGTCACCAAAGAGAAAATTGCTGACGAAACTCTAACGACCCTCACCAAAAGTGTCATTGAAAATGGCTTTGGTGACAAACCATAAAGCACCATCACTATATACACTTACAACAATGTTTTTTTAAAGACCGTCACCATATGTGACATTGGTGACAGACCTTAAAGGTCTGTCATAAGAATGACTCTCACCAATGACCTTTTTTCTTGTAGTGTTTGTTCTTTCTAGACAATGGATGTACATTTCCATGGGTTGATGTGTTGTTGGACAATGTATGGACTAAATCTAGGAATTTTAGTGTATAGATAGAAACTATTAAAAGAGGGATTTAAAATGCAAGAAATTCCTCTATGGAACATGTTTTCTTCAAGGAGAATGGTTTTCTTTATGTCTAGGTTTAATCCCCACTTTAATAGTGGGAGAAATACTAGTCGTATTTCCCTCTTCAAAAGTATATTGGGTAGGTATCAAGTTCTTAAGACAATCATATTGTCCATGGAGAATGAAGTATTTTTTTTCAATTATGCAAATTTATTAGGATGGGGAAATTTGAAATGCATCCTAGGGGAGGAAGAAGGATTGATGATGAATTAAATCCCATCAGTATTCAAGTGTTAGTGTTACCTCTATATAGAATGTCCTCATTACCTAAGTTAAGGATGTGGGAAGAGGGGGTGATGGACTTCTCAAAGGCATGAGTTAGTTTGATTAGATTTTGGGTCCCATAAATATCACAAGTGTGTGACACACTACTATTTACTAACATGAATATAGATTTTGATGGAATGCAAACAAAGGAGACTTTAGCTAAGAAGCACTTGAAGCCTTACCCAATGTCAATGGAGGGTAGGTGTTGATACCTGAGGGGAAGGAGTGGCTACTATTTGAAATAATCATATTATATGTATAATTGCAACAAATGTGTGCACAATCATCTGTATCATGGGCTTCGAGAGGACCCTAGGGAATTTATTATTGAAGATTATCTAGAGATTTTGCCAAGGTAGAACATGGAATATCTTGCCAAAAATGCATCGAGTCAACCAAGGTAGGAGGTGGGTCCCTCTACTTAGCAAAAGGTTGTATGTTTATTACACACAAAGGATGATCCTAGCATAGATAAGGTGGTAATTGGTATCGACTCAAAACTCAAATGAAATTAGCATACACACATGAGTTGAACCTATCTTGTAAAAAAAAGGTGGTTCACCTTGATATATTCCAAGTAACATAGAATCTTCGAAGGTCTTAGACCCAATTTGAATGTATGACAAAAATCTTGACTTACCCATATGAGGCAAAGTATGTTGTATAGGTTAGCCATTTTTTAGGGTTCATAGCATTATGTTTGAAGGTAATGACCTTCCTATTGTGAGGAATCATCATCGTATGAAATATTCATGAAGATATGAATGCCATAGCATACATATAGCAAAATCCAATGAGTATATTGTAGTCTAAGGGTGCATCTATGAAATCAATACTTATTAAGACCATTCTTCTTGCTAGCTCTATGGGGATGTTTTGATAAATACTTGGGTTGAGATTGGGGGACATGATAAGCTCAAAGGGTTAATGGTGGATGGGGTAAGCTTAGGGGAGACCAACTTCTTCCACACATATTTGGACATGCCAGTGAGATATTTCGAATGCTACTAATGAGGGGAGTCAAGGCTCTATATTATCCAAATCAAATATAATTATTTGGGAAATTTAAGGGTAGACTTCCTCAAAATCTAATAGCAACCATTCATTTATGAGGGATGGGACTATAAAACCTCCTATGTTGGCATAGCTAGAGGGGATTATGCTACATCATCAAGGATTCTAGAATTATGAGCTACCCTTGCATGAGGGTTATATCGTGGTATGCCTTAAAGGTGCCTTTGGTATGCAATGTGTAGGATTAAGACAAGGGTCTGGAATCATTAAGGGAGTAGTCATTGGAATTTTCATGTCTTCCAATTTGGTCAAAAGTAATCCAGGAAGCATATTGTACTAGTATTGTCAAGTTTTGGGATGAATATTTATTGAAATTGTGTAAAGTTTTGGATAAGTTGGATCTTTAGGTTGACCTTGACCTAGGATTAGAGAGAGGAGGAGAGAGGGAGGTATAGACAAGAGAGAGGAATTTTGGACAGATCTATGGAGTTGGATGGAGAGAGAGGAAGGGAAGAAGAAAGACATAGAGAGAGAGATAAGTGTAGAAAGAGAGAGAGGGTCGAGTGACAAGGGAGAGATGGAGATCAAAGAGTATGTATGTTTGGGGTTTGAAGAGAATCTTAAACAATAATTAACACCATGATGAATAGAATGAAACATGTTTGGACTAATTGTTTAAAATATAACAAGAAAATAATAATAACTCAAAGCATATTGTTCATTTTATCCACTTGGTGAAAACTCGTTTTAGAAAATAATAATAATTCAAAACATATTACTAACTTATACACTTTTCCAAACCCTTCCATATCTGTATATGTGTCTTCAAACCCTCCCATAATTTCAATGCAAGTATATGTTATAACCATGTCAAATTTCAATGCATATAAGACAAATTGAAAAAATTTCAACATTGGCCCCTTTCACTAGTCATTTTGTTGGGGCCAATTAATTAAAGCATAGTTTCAACTAATGGGTAAGTGTTAATTAGCCTTGGATTGGTACTCAAGGTTGTTTAAGAAAGGGTATCTAGGCTCAATCTTCATAAATACATTGTAATTATGATTTTGTAAACAAGAAAATGAATTTATTATTATGCATGCTTCATGGGTTTCATGAGCAAGAATGTTTATGTATAGATTGCTCCCATTGAGATCCTTAGGATTTATCTTTAAAGGTTAAAGAGTCAATGTCATGAAGAACCATTCTTGGGCATGTATAAAATGTATTTGAGTCATAAACAATGTCAAGAATCCCTCCAAATGATAAGCACAATCCTCTTCGTCATGTCAACCTGCAAAATTGAATTAAAAGAAGTCATAAGGAGACACATCGGCTCACTCTATCATGTCACCTCAAATATGGACGAAAAGCTAACATATGTACCCAGCTAGGGTCTGCGCAAAAGAGGAGGAGAAGAACTCAGATATTTTGTGATTTTCAGATGGCTATAGGTCTAAGATCTTGGAATATACACCTTTGAAATTTCAGATTGCAAAAATAGTGAGACACTTTTGGATGGGTACCACAAATGGACAGTCTCAACATAGTTGTACAAGGAAGACCTTGATTCAAGGAGAGCATAGTCATAGTCTTAGTGAAGATATCAATGCAGGAAGAAAACAGAGTCATAGTCTTAGTGATGAAGATGATCTCAAACATCCCACAGTATCACACACAGTCTCTACATAATTGTGATGAAAAGATATCATAGTGACACACTCTGTCTCAACATACTTCAAGGTGCAATCATGATCCTAGCATAGTTATGGTCTCGATCTTGATGGAGACATAGTCACAAGGTTATGATCTCAATGAAGGTACAACTGGGGTGAGACAGTCATGATCTTAGTGGATCTAGGTGCAACTCTCATTCATATATATACATATCTCAATGGTGATCTCGTTGATGAAGACCTCAGTGAAGGTACGTGAATGATATTGCAACTTTAATATATATCTCAGTGGTGCAATAGTGATGGCCTCAATGAAGCAGCAAATAGGCAGTGACAATGAAGATGATTGGTGTCTTAGTCTTGGAGTGGCTAAATAGGTCAAGGGTCATGGTCTTGGTATTCATCAATTGGAATCTCTATAAGAAGAATTATGTGTGGGTTTTCCTCTCAAAGAGTGAGAGCTTTTGGCCTTGGCAGAAAGC
The DNA here is from genome assembly GCA_000404065.3 of Pinus taeda. Lineage (NCBI taxonomy): Eukaryota > Viridiplantae > Streptophyta > Pinopsida > Pinales > Pinaceae > Pinus > Pinus taeda. The sequence goes on from APFE030808196.1 coordinate 25,682, forward strand.
TAACATCTTGTGTTCTTGTCTCTTTGTATTGTTAATTATTTTATGAACTAAGAAGACACACTTTAATAGTAAAGATTGTGCTAATAAGAAAAACTAAAAACACCTCACAAATCATTATCATGAATAGAAGAATATCAATAACCTTGATTTCCCTAGATTCTTCAAAATGGTATCAAAGCTAAGGTATTGAAGTCAAAGGAAGGGAAAAAATACACATTCAAGGATCAAGTTTCAAGAAGGGCATCAAAACAAGTTGAAGGATATCAAAGAAAAGGATCGAGATCTATATTTAAGGCTCAAACCCTAGGTCAAAGAAGTAATATGAAACAACAAGATCTTTTGTCTCCATACTAATCATCAAAAGGCCACCAAGACCCTCATCAATTTGTATAATAGGAAAAGTATCTCAAAGGACCTCAAAAACTAATATCACATCATCTTGGAAAAGGTTGAAACCCTAGAAGCAATCTTGATCTACACTACAAAAGAAGGCAAAGCATATTGAAGGAAATAAGACATTGTCATATTCAAGGCTATAAAAACAAGCAAGGATCATCTCCTTTCCCTAAAATAAGATCATCCAAGAGGAATCTCTAATACATCTTCAACCATCATCAAAGTGATCAACTAGAAGAGTTCATCTTTACTTGTTAAGTAAGTATTTTAATTAATAAATTTGGTAAGATGACTTTGTGTTTGCAAGGAGATCTATAAGTTGGATGGGTCATCAAAGGTACATGCATGAAATAAGGATGATTTTCATAATCCTCATAGATAAGAGAAGTTAGTGAACATATCAAGGAAAAAGGTCTCCTTTGAATTCATGGAAGGAAACTCTTAAGATCCTCTCATCACTATGTAGTAATAAAGGAGACATAAAAGAGATATATGAAATGCTAGAAGATGTACTCTCTAAAATATAGTAAATAACTTCATATCACTTAGAACTTATTGAAGGTATCAAAGAATGAAGGAATATCTTTAGAAGATCTTAATTGGGAGATATGGGAAAGATGGTAAGAAGATAATCATCATTGTTCTGAAATGCACTAACTGATAAGCAAGGTAACAAATGACAAGAATGCTACCTCATTCAAAAACTTATGGTATCTATAGAAAATAACATGTTGAAGGCAAAAGTGTTAAAGGCTAAAGGACTCAAACATTTGTAGAAAAGGGAAGTTTGGTCCTCAAACAAAGACAGATCAATGTTATTGAAAGACTATGGAAAGAAATCTCATATCATTGAAAATATGGAGGTTGCTAAAAAGGAACAAGGAAAGAGGGAGTAACAAATATCTAATATGTTTGATATGGTCTCCTTCACAAAAGGGTCTCATCATATGCTCCTAAATATTTTATGAATATGACTATGATAAATAATAAGATGCATTACTGCATCCTGGAAGCATTGGAAGCAAGATATTGTGACATCACCATGGGAATCATGAAGGACAAAAGGAACAATATCCATGGAGGATATAGCTCTTGGGAATCTCATTGGACATTTACAAAAATAATTCATACAGGACAAGGCTCATCATACATCAAGTAAAAAAGGAAACATATTCTAGATGGGGATATGTAAGATCCTCAAGATTCTCTAATGGAATTTTCATTAGAGGCTTCATTAATCTATAGAGGAAGCAAGTGTTTCATCAGGAACTTCAACTTATGTATTTCATGGGATGATGGTATGATGATATGAGAAATAAAGAAAATCAAGGGATTGAAGATCTTTTCAATCAAGAAAGTTGCTAGAAGAATCCTAGATGACCTAAGGGTAAAATGAGGTATGTATGCTTATGTTTAATATTATAATGTCACGCCATTTGGTTGCGGGGTAACATGGATCATCAGTTCTATCTTGAGAAGCATGATCAAAAGAAAAAGGATCTCCTCCTCTGAAAATATGCAGGAAGGAATAAGTCACACTAGATGAAATCATCATAATATGTCCTCATATGAAGTATGATGTCATTGACTACAATTAAGAAACTCTGATTGAAAGCTTCTATGAATGGAATGTGTGAGGAAGTAAGAGATTGTGATATATGCAACCATGATAAATGCAATCAACATCCAAATACCAAGAAGCGTTGACTAGGAAATATCTCGGAAAGATATGAATACTCTGATGGAAGTCTGAAAAAGATGAAGACCCTTGAAAATGGATATCTTTAGGAGATGTGTGAACATGTATGCAGGATGTTGATACCTACATGAATATGTCATGATGAAGACCCATCTCGTAAGGTACAATTTGATTTAGTGTTATGTTTTGATTTCTTGAATAATATATGGATGAGTTCATGGAGGGCTACTAGAACAAGAGTTGTAAGTACAAGTACAATTAAAATTCATGTGGTGGATGGAAATCCCTGAAATAAACATGATGAAGAAGTATCCATATGACGAAGGTTCCTGATATGTATAAACAAGGCCATTTCCATGAAGAAAGGAATGACATGATGAACCAAGAAGGAAAGTGATGGATGGCTAACGCCCTATGAGGAAGAAGCTCGACTGAATTTCATGACATCAAGGAAAGAAATTGATCAAGCAGCTGAAGGACCCATGAAGAAGAAGTTGCTGATGAAAAATGAGAGTCCCTAGTTAAGTGGGAGCTTTGACAAGTCCCTAATTGGGAGGGAGCTTGGGCAAGTTCTTGGTCAGAAGGAAGTTGGGCACATTCCTTTACATGAATGGCCATATCTTCCCTAGTTGAGAGGGAGAAATAGACACAACATTCTTGTCTTCACTTGGGAAGAAAGAATGGGATTGAGTAATAAGCTAGCATCTAATGCTCTTTGAGGATGTGTAGGGCATCCAAGATAAGAGTAGACAAGAGGACCGATATTCTTTGAAGGTTGGGAACCCAAGATAAGAATAGTCCTAGAAGGTCATACTGAGTGAACACCCGGGTGGGTATGTATTATTTATTTAATATTCTCTATGAATAATTATTAAATCATTATTTAATAATAATTCATTGTCACATTTGACTAAGTCATCTTGGAATAATTAAATAAATCACTATTTGTTTGTTATTCTTTATTTTTATGTTTGGAATAATTTTTAAACCATTATTTAATAATTATTTCAAATTCACACTTTTCTTAATTTTCACAAAGTGATTAGCAAATAACTTTTATTTTTCAATTACTTCAACCACCTTTTAAATAAAGATATTTGACCATTTTGAATATATTTTCCTTCTCCAAAAAATATAATAAAGTATTCTCCATGGCTAGATTTTTATTTAGTCAATAATATTTTATTATTTTCTAATTCCTAATTTAACTCAATACTTTGTTATAAATAGAGGTTTTTTCCATTCATCCTTCACGGTGATCATTATCATCATCACCATTATCATCTCACAACATTCAAACTCCCACTTGACTTCCAATTTCCTTTTTGAGTTTTTTGCATATTGAGAGAAAGACACACACGGTTGAAGCACAAGGTGCTAAAGGACCCATCCCGTAGAGGGGGATCTTTGGACCCTAATCCATAAATTCTCCTCACCATATGTTTTATTTACATTAATAAAATTTGTTTATTTATATGATCCATTGGCTTGTGTTGTGGTAAAAAACACAACACCCCTAATTTGAATTTATTATTATCATAATAACAATGGGGACCCTTTTGAATTTGCATTTGGATTTTGAATCATTGAATTGTTTCATCTTAGCCTAGTTTTCCTTGTTTTATTTTTAGTTTTACTTCATCTTAATATGTTTGTTGTTAATAAAACTTTGTTTTAAATCTTAAATTATTAGGATTAATTAATAAATAGCCCCCGAGACCAAGCTCATGTGACAACATGTGGCAATGACTCTTTAATAAACAAAGAGCGGAACTTTAGGTTATCAGAGTATTCTTTTGAGAACATTTATAGCCAAGGTTCAACGAATAGGAAGTGAAAACTAATGCAAATAACACAAAATGCATATAATAAAACACTATCAGAGAAATACCCATATCAGAGTTTGTGTGATGTGTCACCTTTTAAAATTTCTAATATCATATATACTATGATCTCCGATATGCAATATAATCTTTGACCTCTGATATGTTTTAATCTCTGATATGTTAGACCCAATTTGATTTAAATTTTGGATTAATAATAAAATCTCATTTTCTCTCATATCAAAACTTTTGAAATGACAGATATCTAAAATCGTTGATATGAATTAATCTTCCGATCACCAATATGGTCGTGGATCCGATGGGCTTTATCACAATGATTTAATAAAATATCGCATCTGCTCCTCATTGGAACTTTCCATATATCGCAAGTTTTGCAGAGTGTGCCATGTTAAAATTCAGGTAACTCAAAACCTATGATATTTATCCGCACACACCACTTGTCACACTTTGGTTTGGTCATTACTATTAAGTTTTGAATAAGTCACTGCTAATGGTCTTGGGCTATTTATCATTGGTTTTTCATTAGGATTATTTTAGATTCAAATTATTTTTAAATTGATCGTTTTGTTGTATTTGGATTGCAGGGCCTATTCTAGAAGAACTTTCTCTTCTGATTTTAGTGGAAAAGTTGAACCACTACAACGCTAAAGAAAGACATAGGTTGTTGAAGAAGGTTATTTGGAGAATTAATTGGAAGAAACCCTTCTACTCATTTGAAGATTGTTCGAAACCAATCCAAATGAATCTTCTGAGATCTTCTAAGTTCAAATTGTGATTCAATAAAATACAAAACCTCCATATTCATTTACTTTTTATTTTTCATTTATTGAGAAATTGAAGGGAGCTGTTATTGAAACTCTATATAAATACCTTTGTTGGCTTGAGGGGGCCTAACCTAGGTTCAACATTAATTAGCCAAACAAATCCCTACACTACTAACCCTTTTGGCATTAGCCCGCGAAGCGCAGACCGAAATCTCACCCAAAGAAGTATGGGGAGATACTCGAATCAAGGTTTTGCACCCTGAGATGGTTGTGATGTCGTTTGATTTCTTTTATCCTTGCCTTCACGCAGGTGGTCCCATTCTAGGGCTTGTAAGACAAACACTCTATTTTGGTTTTCAATACATTCACGAAAGTATACGATCAACCTTCGTGCGATCGTAACCTGGGGCTCAGGTACTTTCACGTCATTATGGCAGTGTGTCGTGCAGATTCCTCAATTACCCTAAGTGACTTACTTATCTTACTGAATACTCAAGGTTATCACCGTGTAATCATATATTCATAATTGAGATTAATCATTCAATGTAATTGTATTCATTTGCGTACCATAGAAGCATAATAAATGAAATTCATACACAAATTATCCAAACCTATCAATAGAACAAATACACAGAATTTGCAGAATAACTCCTTTTATTAATATTCCCCAAGTGTTTACAAACTCTATCCACCCTACGCACATAGCTTCAGGGGTCTGTGAACTTAGCCTACAGGCCTCATCCATGACTTGTATGATCTTCTTGTTCTAACTGGTTGCCTTGGCCTTGGTGGCGATGATAGCATTCCTTTACAACGCCATCTGCTCATTGTCTATCTTTTGTTCACTAATCACCTAGAGGACACAGTGCTCACGGGCACTCAGCTCTGTAATGAATCCATTCTGCAAGAGGTGGAGCACTTCACACGAGAGTGCTATCAAGTTCAATCCCACTCCCTTCAAGGTGCTAACGATGGGCTTGTTAGTGTCATTTTCTGTTGGCAATGCTCCATCCGGAAACACTAGCACACTGGAAGCCTTCATGCACAACATATTAGCAGCATCTGATGTGCCGATAGCCAAGCTGGTGGAAAACATACCAACTTACAATGCATGGGTCTGCAACTTCTACAGCTTGATCTAGATGGCCCCTAGGAGGACCTGTTGTTGCTTCTCAAATTGCTAGAGGGCTTCTGTGGTGACATCTCTAACTATGTCACCAGTGTCATATAAGTCACCCTCTGTCCAGCAAGGTCTTGGTTGCCTTGGATTTCTTTCTGGACCCTCCCTTTTCCAGCTCTCTCAAGTGCTTAATGTAGTTAGATGTCTCCTGAGAGTCCACGCCATGCTGCTCTGTGTCCTCTTTTTTGGTTTCAGGTGAAGGAAACTATGTGCCTTTGCCATACAAATATTTCCTTAATCTACAGACGAGGGAAGAGTTATGAATGTATCCATATCACTACTACATATATATCTCCTCCTTGAGATCTCCATGAAGAAATGCACTCTTAACATCCATGTGATGAACTTCCCATTTGCGAGAAGCAACAATGGCTAAAAGTAGTTGAATGGAGTCCATTTTTGCAACAGGTGCAAATGTCTCTGTGTAGTCTATGCCATGTACATGTCAGTATAATTTTGCAACAAGTCAAGCTTTGTACTTGCTTATTTCACCATCTGTAGCAATATTTGTTCGATAGATCCATCGACATCAAACAAGCTTTCTTCCTTTCGGAAGTGGAACCAAGTCCCATGTGTTGTTTTCCATGAGAGCAAACTACTCTTCATCCATGGCAGCCGCCCAAAGCGGGTTTCCAGCAACCTCAGAGTGTGACTATGGATCTGAACCAAGTTTCATATAGCAATGCATGGGAAGTAATGGTTCAGTGGCATCCAAGACTTAGGGAGTCCCAAAAAACTATGATCTAGTCCTTCTCGCATCTGCAGGATCACCGACTAGTTCACCCACATCTTGCAGGTTTTTCTCTGCCCAATTTGGTAGTTAAGTTGGAGCGGCCATGACCTACTCCTCATCCTCTGAATCAAACCCAAGAGGCTTCTCTGATGGCTACTCTGAAGTGGTTGAAGAATTTTTAGACGACTCCTTGTTGGGTTGTGTTGTGGCCACCAACAACCCCCCTCCTTATGAAGTATTATTGCTAATACTAAATAAGTGGGGACCCTCAAAAAAATTAGTTAGTGTTACATTTTCTTTTTTAGATGAAGCTTACAACACCATGGACTTAGGAAAATACCTTGAAAAATCTAAAAAACCTAAGTTTCATAATGAAGAAAATTAAATTTATTCCTTAAAGGATATCGCATCACGCAAAGGATGATAGGATACACCTTCTAAATGAGTTAAAGTAACAAAAAAGCGAGATGTGACGTGAAACCTCATCGCATCGCATATACTGAAAAAACACTGACATTGAAAAACTTTAAAAATTCGCTGATATGCGATATCGCATATTGCACATTGCAAATATCACAAGAATTACACAAGAATTATAATGATCTGCAATATTGCGATATTGCGATACTGCGATACTGCGACACCGCAAAGTTGTGATACTACGATCCTGTGATAAAAATAGCACGATGACAGTGCGACATTGCGATATTGCGATACTGCGATCTGCAACATCGCAAAGCAAAAACACGGGACCCCTCTATCGCAGTTGGTTCTAGCTCATTGTTCGAGAAAACTTTTTAGCCAAGAGTTGGTCATGTAATTTAATGCCAATTAATGAGTTATTGCCAGTTGTTAATGAAGTGGGGTGTTGTGTTTTTCAAAGAAATATCTCATGTAAGGTGGCATGTCTTGCATATCTTTGGCATTTAAAAGTTTTCATGTTATTAGTCCTTTATCATTACTTCCACCTCAATGTAAACTGTAGGAAAGAAGGACGAAGCGTTATACAGGGAATTACGCAGAAAACAACGAGGAGGGAAGGCAGTGCTCCAATGAACATTTCAGAAGGCACACTTAATCCATTCAATGAAGAAAAAGAGTCGCAGAACTCTTCGGAGGCATCTATCACAGATTTCTCATGTATAGTCATCGTTGAATGGATACTGAACGACGCTGATACCAGAAAGAAACAGTCTAATTCTCAGGGTCAAGAGCTCACAGAAATACTATTTTTACAAATTTTGGGCTTTATACCGAATGAGAGGAAAAGGAACAAGAGGCAAAAACCGCATCAGGGAAGCCCGGATCAAAAAACAGAGGCAGTTTCAGGCAAAAAAATTTCGAAAAGGAAGGTCCCTAGTTGCGAAGTCACCTGTGAGCCCCGAAAATTGCAAGAAATCAGTGATAGAAGCAAACTGGAAACAGAAAAATGAAGTAAAAGTAGAGGCAGTCCAAAGCTTAACCAAGTTGAAATGGGATTTTTTACCAGGCATACATGGTAATGATACATATTCATTGGATTATTCTCAAGCATATCATCAATTTCACTGAAAAGATAATGCCAGCTCTCGCCAATTCTATTTGCTTAACTCAACCAAAGGCAGAAGACAGTCAGCTGACTCTACTCAGCGAAATACTGAATGCTTGCGACACTAAGGAGTAGATTTAGAAATAGTTAGTAGATTTAATTTTAGAATAGTTTTGCTTAGAAAGAGGACGGTCATTTAAACCGAATCCTCAATTTTTGTAAATAAGTTATTTACTTAGTAGTATTTAAACCCTTCTCATGCATTTAGAGAAGGGTCAAGAAATTTATCAAAAACTTGTCCTCAGAACATGCACTTTTGCACCCTCATAGGAGGTTTTGGTGAATGAATGGAACATGGTTTATTTGATATTTTCATTTAATATCTGCTACTGATGTTGCACTTATGTACTCTTAGTAGATGTTAAATCAAAGAAATATAAATCAATCATCGCTTGAAGCTCATGAGTAGGACTAGTTATAAATGGTACTTTTATCTCTTAACCATTTCTGATTATGCATTAAAGTGATATTCAGTTTTCAGTTATTTATATGTTACAACATGGATGTCTGAGTTATCATTTGGCGCTTTTGTATGGTGATAACTATTTGTTTATGTTTAGTATATGAATAGCTCATTTATACGATAAGTTTTAACAGTTGTTTCATCTAACTTCTTATACGAAGTAGCTCATCTTTATCGAATTCTTTTCTTATGATAGATGAATGATATTTATTACCAGTTATTGTATGAAATATTTTTAGATCACATGGAAGAAAGATCACACCCCGGGTTAGCATAAATTTCGATGTTTTTTTGCTTATTAGAATGCATAGCATAGCATTAGATTAGATAGAAGTATTCCATTTAGAACAGAAACACCCATCTTTCTCACACACACACACTGAATTGGGAAACTGGTCCCATATCCCCAGTCGGACCCGCTATACCAAATAGATAAGGAGCTGCCAACCAAGGTCCGGACCGGGCAGGTACCCCCCTTGTTGTCGACCCAATTTTCGAGGCCTTCAACATATTTGGCACTAGAAGGAGGGCACAAACTATGAATGGAAAGTAAATCCAAATCAAAATACCATTCTGAGAGTAAATCACCCTCACCATCTCCTCTGTATTCTCCATTACACTTAAATCCAGAGTTAGAAGTCACTAGAGCATCATCCGCTGCTACAAATCCTAACATTTTAGAACAATCTGTAATTGAACCTCCTGAAGTCGAATCTCTGATTCATAAACTTCAGCGATTTTCCATTTCCCCTCAAAGATCTGATAAATTTCAGGGCAGCGTGACTTCGTAGTATAACCCTGCTCATCCCCTGACTAGACTTAAGAGTGAAAAGTTCAGTATTCGGCCAATCGAACTACCTCTTCCTAAAAGGAAAAGAGCAAGGAAGTCACCTCAAGGGTCAAACAGTGAGACTCTTTCATCGACATCATCCATCTCAACTTCTCCACTGTGAAGTCAACCATCTACTCCACCACCCCAAACCATTATCAATCCACCTAGTGGAATCCCTACAACTCCTCCTCAATCATCTGCAATCATAGTCACCTCATCTTCTCAACCACAGGGATCATTTTCTGCAAATCCCCCTGTTAGCAGTTCAAAAATGGCCCAGTCTCCATGGAATAATCCTGGGGTAGTCTTAATTCCTGCGCCCTTGAGTCAAATACCAGCCCATCCTGAGAAATGGCTGCCCAAGTTCAATCATGAGGCAGGCATGCTTTCATAAGAGCACATAAAAAAATTTATGCTATCCATCAACCTCAATGGGGTTACTAATGAAGATGTTGTTGTTCAACTGTTTCCTTATACCCTACAAGGAACAGCCGGATCATGGTATTTTTCATTACCCTCTGGATCTATTACCAGTTGGGACATCTTCGAAGACCAATTTCTAACCAAGTTTAGTGATAACAGGTCTACGGCAACGTTAATCAACAACCTATCCAACCTTAGGGCAGAATCTAGAGAACCAATTAAATATTTCAATCTACGTTTCAATAAGATTCTAAACAAAATTCCTACTGCTTCCCAGCCCAACGAGGAAGTGCGATGTGAATGGTATATCACTGCATTACCATCGAACATAGTAATCTTCGTGGACAGGGCTAATAAAACAACCCTTGCTGAAAACATGAAAGAAGCCATAGCAGTAGAGAAATGTATAATAGCCTTAGAGAAGAAATCTACGTTAGAAGACCGGAAGTCTAAGAAGGTCACCTTCAAAGAAGAGTCCAAGAAAAAACAAGCAAAGGATCCATTCGATTTGGAGGGATTGCAAAAATTTCTTAAGACCATGTCTAATGAAATGGTCGACATAAAAAAGAAAGTAGCAGAAACTTCTTCAAAAAGGCCCTATAGAGCTTTTAAAAGAGGCTCATCAACGGATTCAAAGCTACCCAATGCTGTAAAAAATGTTGAAATCGAAGGAAGAGGAAGAGGAAATTGTCACTGAAGGGCAAACCGATGATGAAGAAGTTGTAGAATTACAAGGAATGTGGGATTTTATCCTCCCACAAGAGGAAGATCAACAAGTATTCCCAGTTAACACAAGAAGTAGAAATCAGCTTGATCCTCCCCAAACTACCCCAAAACTAAAGAGCACAAGCTCTGCAACAAAGGATAAAGTTGCAACGAAGAAAACGACATCTAAAGCGACTCAAACTAGCCCAGTCCAAACAGATTCACCTACTCCATCTAAAACACTGATCGTTTCGGATGAAATGGAGTACAATATCATAGAAGACATGGAAAAGACTAGGGCAAATATCACTCTGTACGAATTGAGCAAGCTAAAGCATCAACAAAAGATAATGCTGAAAGAATTACATGTTGTGCCAGTTGCACCTTTGCCTACCGCTATAATTTCTCAAGCTTCAAAGAACATGGGAACACCTCCAAGTAATACGACTAACAAGATTGATCCAAACGACATCGTTTAATTGAAGGTAGATCAAGATCTCATACTCCCCCTTTTCTCCTTACTTATGAAATTTTTAACAAAAATGTACATAATTGTTTAGTGGATTCAGGTGCTTCATCGAATATTTTACCGAAGTCCATAT
>APFE030808200.1:30144-47014 GCA_000404065.3 Pinus taeda
TTTTGCAAAATCTGTAATTTTTCTTTCAATTTTAGATTTCCAAATTCATGGAACCAACCAGCATGTTGTTTAATTTCTATTTCTCCTATCCTCTCATGACTGAAAACCTTTGCAAAAGGATTAGGATCAATGCTTTCTATTAACCTGAGACTGTGATAATCCCAAGTTGAGGAGAAGGTTCTGAGATATTTTAGTGTCCTTTGAATGCACTGGGATATTCTTGTGGTCGGCTTCTTTCTGCACAAACTGTCTTTTAACTCCCAATCAGCAAATCCTTGAAATATCTCATACTGAGGAAAAGTATCATTTTCTGCATAGTTCTCATCAATCCTTTGCAGAAAAGAGGCTTCTAACTCCTCAAAAATATCTGGAATTTTTAGAGATAAAATATATTTTCCTAATTCAGGCTTGATAGGAATTTCTTCAAGATCTAAATTTTTTGCTGCTGTGAAAATGGTGAGAGCAAAATCAATCCCTCCAATAAGTTGATAGAAATTTAAAAGCTTGAGGGTCCAGATTTTCAGTATATTCACTCGACCATAGATATGATAGACTTCTAAAAAAGATTTTTACCTTCATATTAGGCAAAAGATATACCTTTACTAGGCCTAGAGAAGTACCTATATTCTTGGATTTCCATGCTTGGCATTTTCGTATCCAAGTATTTCTTCTCAGTCTCATTCCTACTTCCTTTTTGATTTCCTCTGCAAGGTGGCTTGCATGTCCTTCAAATAGCCTGAATCTATCAAAAAATGTAGAAAAACTATCGTCCTGTGGACCTTTACCTAGAATGGTAAAACACGAACCTGTACAAGTCATGAATGCTTTATTCATATCCCTGGTTAATGAATCTGTTAGAAAATTTGAATTACCTGGGATCCACTCAACTTCAAAATCAAACTGTTGGAACCAAATCTGCCAAGCAATAATTCTTCCCTTTGGAATCTGTCTTGATATTTTGGCAAATAGAAAATATTTAAAATTCTTGGAGTCTGTGCATATTAAAAATTTCACGGGAGTCAAATATAGTTCAAATCGTTGTATCCCGTTGAATATGGCCAATGTTTCTTTTTCTGCTATGAAGTAATTCTTTTGGCTAGGTGCAAACTCACCCGAAGCATAAGCACAATGTTTTTCTTCACCTTTCTCCCTTCGTTCTAAAAGAACGACTGCCAAAAATCTAGAGAAGCATCAGTTTGGAGTATAAGCAAACTATCACTTGGTGGCTGGAGTTTTGGCAATTGTTGGCATTCTGTTTTCAATTGTTTAACTGCTGTTGTTGCTTCTTGTGACCATCCTTCTTTGAGATGTTTCCTGATCAGTGTTGTTTTCTTTGTCAGATTGGGGATGTACTTGCGAAGATAATTCAGAACTCCTAAGAACCTTTGAGTTGTTTTGGTATCCTTCAGTTCATCTGGAAACTGTGTGAATTTGGTTAATACATGTGGTTGCATTTGAATTGCACCCTTGACTACATTGATTCCCAGAAAATCTATACTATCTTGAAATAAAGACATTTTTCTTTCTGATAAAACTATACAATGCCGCTGAACTTCTTTTAGAAAGTTTTCTAGATGATCTAAATGGGTTTTTACATATGGACTGTGAATGAGGATGTCATCAATATATGTAACAATAAAATCATACTTAGTAAAAATAAAATCCATTCTTCTTTGGAAGAATGCAGGGGCGTTTTTTAAACTGAAGGGGACAACCTTCCATTGGTAAAATCTGGCTGGACAAATAAAAGCAGTTTTATGCCGGTCTTCTGGCTATATCTGAATCTGATAATATTCAGACATCATGTCAAATTTACTGAATACCTTGCTGTGCTATATTTTCTGCATTATGGTCTCTGGTCTTAGCAATGGATAGTTAAAACTTTGAGTGATGGCATTGAGGGGTTTATAATTTATCACCATTCTGGGTTTTCCCCTAACTATCTCAGAATGATTCCTTACTAGAAACACTAAGCAAGCGTAATGAGACTCGCTTGGCTCAATGAGCTGCATCTGTAGTAATTCTTTAATCTGTCTTTTTATTTCTTGCTCATCTCAGGGAGTACAGGGAATTAATTTTCCTTTGACTCCGTTATCATGCAAGGTTACCATTTCTTGCATCAGACTTTCTGTTTCCCAAAACTGTTGTGTGTTTTTCGAGCAACTTTTTAGAAGTCTCTTTTGGATATCATCTTGTTCTATAGACCAATTGGGACCTATGCATGCCAATTGTTTTGTTTTAGATTCTGCTCTTGCTTCATAAATCTGTAGGACTTCCTGCCAATCGTCAGAATCTTTCATTGGCTTTCTGGCTCCTACTCTTTTCTGCCTATTTTCATGTCTTGCTTCTGAGTTTGCAATAAACAACCTAGGTACAGAAATAGCTTTCTTTCTCAAATTAATAATCAGCTTATCTTGTTTGATTGTTACTGGAAGCACAGAATTTAAGAATGGCATTCCCAACATTAAACTAGCTAAGGGATCAAAATGTTGTATTGCAGAGATCTTAACAATACTCCCCCCAACTTTCAATGAAATATTGTCTACATAATGAGTTAATCGCACAGATCCTCCAATGGTTTCTGAAACTAGTATATTTTGTAACGCTTTCCAGAGAGATTTGAAAAAAGATGGTCTAGCCAAATTATTCGATCCACCGGTGTCTATGAGTGCATCTACAGATATCCATTCATTTTTCACTTGGACTTGAATCGGGATATAAATAAGGCTATTAGTCTTGACTATCTTTTTCAACAAATTATTCTCTTCTATTCTAGTAATCTCTGGTTGTGCAAGACTGGTTGAGGCTATTGTTCTTTTCTGAAATGGACAAAAAGCATTTACTTCTGGAAAAGGTAAAACATGTTGTTTACCTTCTGGTACTGACGGCTCTGATTGTTCTGACTGTGAAGTTGCAGATTCCTCTTATGAATCATCTGATGTTTCACTAGTGATTTCAGTGTCTCCTTCTTCTTCACTATAATGGAGTTTTTCTGAAAACTCATCGTCAGAACATGATGGAGATATGTTCATTTTTTGAACATTTTCTTCTTCTTCTACATCTTATATTTCAGCCAGAATATATACATCTGAAATATCATCTTCTGACTCTACTACTGACCAATCATCTTGAAACGCTTCTATATCTATATAGGTTTTCAGCTTACTAGATGAATTCTGTGGGCACTTTTGTGCAAAATGTCCTTCCTTTTTACAGATGAAACAACAGTTGTTGTTTCTGGGCCTAGATATTTTCTTCAAAAAATTATACTTACGGAAAGGCTTTTTTGGATTTGAGACTCTCTTGAGTTTATATCTACCATACCTTTTTGTTTTCTTCTTCTTTCTGAAAGGTGTCCATGGTAGCATTATTTTTCAGACCTCTGAACTGGGTGTGATGTCATGCGCCTTCTTCTGCCAACATAAATATTTAACTTTCTTTGTAACTCTGAAAAGAAGGTCAACCCAATAAACTTGATCTAGTCTTTTGTTTTGTACATCTAGATCTTTCATAATGAGGTCTCCTAGATTGCCTGGTAATTTTGACAAAAATGAAATTTTTTGAGCCACATCATTTGAGAGATTAGCTTTAAAAACTTTAGCCATAAAATCTTTACTGAATTGGTCAAGATATTTTAGATCTTTTAATTCCATTCTACTAAGATCTGTTATTATTTGCTTTCTCTCATCAACTGGTTCTAGCATGAATTGTGTTTTTAACAGTAATTCCAATGTAGACAACCCGACTTCCATAATGGCTCTTCTTTCTGCTTCGGATGGTCCCATCCACCAATCATAGACTATACCAGTCATGCGTTTTTCTGCTAGGACCATGATGGATACATTATCCAATTTTGTTGTGACCTGCATCTGATATAGAGAACCTATCTAGATCTGGATTGATTCTCCAGGATTTGAAGAATTATCTAGATCTAAGATATAACCACTTGTATTAGCAGCATACAAGTCTTCTTTAACACGAGGGTATTTACTGACTTCTTTCAAAATGTGTGCCTTATTCTGATTATTTTTAGATGGCAAGATGAAAGAAGGGAATTTAGAGGCAACATGTTCAAGGGTCATGAATTCTTTCTTTGACTCAAAAGGTTTATCTGTTTTATATGTCTCTCTTTCACTGGTTAGCTTTCCAGTGTCTTTAGAAGTACCCTCTTGTACACTGGTTGGAGTTACTGCTTCTTCTTCTTCCTCTAGATCCCAATAATTGGGTGCACTCATATCTATGTGAAACTTTGAAATTTATTTGGCCTTCTTATTATGTCTCCTTCTTCTTCTTTCTTCTTTTTCTAGCTTCTCTGATTGTTGCTCATCATAGAGCAATTTCAGATTTGCATTTATCAAATCAACTTGTTTGCCTAGGTCATCTAGAACATCTTCTGTGTGCGCACACCAAGTGGTTAGATAGTTTCCTATCTGGTATACTTGGTCCATGTCATTTGGATTCTATGAATTCTGTTCTAGTAATGGGGCACAATCATCTCTTGTTCGTGGCTGTCTGGTATTAGATGAAGAAGTACTAAACTTTGTTTTAGGTGGTCACTTTCCTCTTTTTACAAATCTACGATTTGCAAACTGAAATTCCTCTACAAGTGGAGTAGTATTAACATATGTTATAAACATTTTATTTACAACAAAGAACGGTTTTTCTTCTGGTATATACAATTAGTTTGTGGATAGCGGTGCACTGGTGGAAGAACTAGCTTCTTCTGGTAAAGGCATATGACGATAAATAGACCTTCTTCCACTAACAGGAGGTTGTTCATTTTCTGAGATTGCTGGTAATACATGTTTTTCTAGCATAACTATTGGTTGTGGTATTCTTGGTCTGTTTGGGACTATTTTAACACAACCATATGACACAAACATTCTTTTGAGCATGTTGTTTGAACTATCTACAGCTGCTAGAGACTTATAATTGATATACCAGTCATTAGACAAAGCTTATTTGTCATAATGAACACCTTCTACTTGTGCATTGCTTACTCCTATAGCAACACAATATTTTAACACTGGCTGTCTTAATTTAGGATGTACAATATTTGTTAACTGGAAAGAGGTTTGGACTATCACAGATAAATATTCACTGTCTTCTACCATTTCGAGACCTTGTACTCCAATCAAGGCTTTCCAACAATCTTTAAGGTGGATATCAGACAAACTAGTAGCATAATCTGGATAGATAGTGCCATGTTGACATCCCGAGGATAGATTTCCAGGTATGGTTCCTATTCAGGCATGTTCATATAAATTGTGCCTGGTATCGAAAAGTTCGGTTATACAAGGAGTGTTAAGGCCATGACGGAATAATGGTGCTAGTCCAATTCTAATTCCCCCAAAGTGCAAATAGAAGAATCTCTTTTCAGAAACATATTTTCTAAACTTTTTGATTTCATCTTTAGAAAACAAATTTAGACCTACAATTTGTATAGATGGACCTTTGATTCTTATTTTGAGCTCAACTCCTTTAAGATAGACCTTCCTAGTTAATTTGAATAACATCAGGACTGGATAAATTTCTTTATAATTTAATGCAGGAAAATTGTCATTT
Source organism: Pinus taeda (assembly GCA_000404065.3). Taxonomy (NCBI): domain Eukaryota; kingdom Viridiplantae; phylum Streptophyta; class Pinopsida; order Pinales; family Pinaceae; genus Pinus; species Pinus taeda. The sequence goes on from APFE030808200.1 coordinate 35,710, forward strand.
TTTTTACTTTATTAACATTATGTTATGTTTGTATTTACAATTAGTCAATACCAAGAGTTAAATAATAAAAAATCATGTGAATTATTGATTTGCGTTATTTTGATTACAACATGCCAACCATGATTCCCATGAAAATTGGTGAATTGTCATGGTGAGCAAATTTCATGGATGACATAGGACACATGTCAAAAAAGCCGAAATAAGACACCTAAAATTTCAAGCCAATCACATGGTAACAAATTATTTTTTTTGATTAAAAAAATTACTTTAATGATTTCTAAAGTTAAACATTCGAAGTTTTCATGGTCAACACTAAGCTATTATTGGTCAATTGGGAAATTGTTTGCTATAGTCCATCCTTAGCAGGGACTAATAATAATATAGTCAACCTTATTATTATTATTATTATTATGATTTAAATTTATGAATAGTAATATTATAGTTATTAAACATTTTAAAATCTTGATTGTGACTGACCAAGGATAACCTTAGTTGACTAAGGTTGACAATGTTTGACTTTGATAAACCATGGTTGACTATAATTGAATATGATTGAGTTACATTGATGGAGGACAACTATGAGTGAACAAGGTTGACTATTGTTAAATATGTTAAACATAAGGTTGACCAAATTTAAACATGGTCAAATATTTAAACATTAACTATAAATGTTGACTTTTTTAATGTGGTTAACTATGCTTGATTATTAATATTAATAGGTGATTATGTTTGACTAAAGTAGAAGAATGTTGAATGTAAAATATAGTCAAACACAACCTAACATAGTCAACCACATTAGTAAATGTGGTTGAATAATTTTGTAATGCCACATTGTGACGCTAGATAAGTTGCAATGTAATATAGCATTACTACAATATTTATCACATTATGACATTTGATAGATTTATGTACCATTACAATGTCATATTATTATTATTATTATTGATTTTATCAGACTGATGCAGGAGCATCCAGCTAAGGGCGTCGTGACCAGGTGTTGGTCTCAGCTGAGGAGGAGAGGTCATCAACAATTTGAATTTCATTTGTGTTTGTTAATTAAAGACAGTATTAGGAGCCTATTTTATGTTTTGTTTTTGCCTGTTAATGAGTAGTTAAGGATAGTACAGTTAAGTAGGAGCAGTTGTAGACACCTGGTTGTCTGGTCTCTTGTGTAGTTTAATTTTCTAGTTGTTTACTTAAAAAAAAAAAAAACAACAACAACAACAAGGTAAACGGAAATAAAATATTATCATTGTATTTTATAGAGCAAAAAGACCAAATAGCAAGATAATTGATAACTGCATAACTAAACAAGCAATTGCCAAAAATTTGCTTAATTGCATTGCAAGGAATTATAAAACAATTGTACACAGCATGGATGGGGTTCGTTCTTTTCGGGACAAAGAATAAAAATACGAAATAGAGACATTTTCTTTACATTCTATTTTCCTGAATCCATCTAAATTGATTACTGTATCTCCTATAATCTATTTTTTTTCATGCAATGTAAGAGCAGACACACAATCTTTCAAATTCCTTCTTGAACAAAAGCAAGTTCTCGAATACAAAGTCAAGCAGAAGCATAAGTAAAGCCGAGACATGGATATACAAAATGAAGACAAGCACATAGGCCTGTGCATGCTAAAGAGGCTACAGAGGCGCGAAAATACGCCTCAGTAAAGCATTATCAAAAAATACAGTTCCAACATCGAGTATAAACGAGAGGTAACCCCATGCATGATAATACCAAATTTATTTTCATTAATCTTTCACAAATATTGTTACAGTCCACATTGGGTTTTCAAACACGTGAATACAAGTCTACAACCAACGGTTAAAAGGCGAGGAAACCCTCCTTCAGAAGCAGAGTAATAGGACGAGGGTTAGGGTTTCAAACCCTTAAAACAAAGTTATCTATAGCCCACGGCTGAATCCACACTATACAATCAACGAACCAGAAAACTAGTTTTGTTCACAATCCAATGCATTGCAACCGAACAGGTCGAGCACAATAGAAACACAACCAGAAACCCTTCGACCAAATAGAGACAACAAAGAAAGATCCTACCAGGTCCATTCAAAGAAGGAGCCGAGGGATACTCCAACTGAAGACAGAAGACCTGCAAGGAGAACATGACAATGTGTTAGCCTCGAGGATTTGGAAACTAGACAGCAAATGTGAAAACTGATAAAAAAAGGGAGACGTGTATGCTAGATGAACTCACCCTCTCGATAGCAGAACTGAACAAGGAAAGTTACCATTGACCATGGCTAACATTGAACAAGAACCCTGCTCAGAAGGAGCCGAGACTGTTAGTGTAAATAAAAATTGGGAATATAACCTTCAACAGAGAGAGACATCTTACCTTGCCATAGGAAACAGTCACGGATGGAAGGGTCCCATTGAGGCCACGTCCTGAGCGCAAGTAAATGCGTACCCAACAACAAATTATGTAAGCATACAAGTGGCAGCAGAACTGTAAGATAAAATCAAGGACCAAAGAGCAACCAGAATGAAGTAGTAAACATCGAGCATCCAAAAACTAAGGAAACCTCACACAGTTTGACCAGAGACTAGTACAACCGAACCAGCAAGGGCATAGACCAGAGGAAAAACAATATTAATCCATAGTTGTAACTTACCAACAAAATCCACAATCAACGCAGGCAAACATAGTTGTAGAACAGTGCCAAATCCTCACGGAGTCGTGGAGCTAACAAACAACAGCGAATAGTGAAAATGACCAGGAGAACCCAATACCCTAGGGTTTAGCCAAACGCGGGATGGAAGCCTGAGGTCTGGACACTTGTCCTCTCGGCGTTCAAACACATTAAAACAACAATCAATTTCCAACCTAAATATCTACGCTAAGCCCTGATTAATGATATAATTATTCATAAATCATTGTAATCAACAGTTGCTTGATTAATGTGTGATTAGTGATTATTCGTAAGCCAAATACATATTGTTAATCAACAACAGACAGACATAAATAAAGATTGTAAACCATATTGTGGGATGGTCCCATCATAGTGGTATCAGAGTAGGATTTAGAATTGGCTTGAGAAATGGAAGTAGGAAGACGAGGCCCTGGAAGAGGTGTTCAGAGGATAGCAGAGAAAGGATTGAGAGAGGAGATCAGGATTATTACTTCCCATTTGGAGGTAGTTGAAGCAGGGAGAAGAAGGGATCCAGAGGTAGGAGAAGATAGCGAAGAAGAAGCTGTAGCGACAACAGATGGATCAAATGAGGAAGGATCGGAAATGAGACTGTTGAGGTCGGTCTTAATGGCAAGCAACAAACCCAATTCAAAACTCCCAAAATATGATGGCAGTTTGTCCACAGAAGTTCTATTGGACTGGATCAGTGAGCTGGATAAGTATTTCGAGTGTGAAGAGGTCAGTGAATACCGTAGAGTTAAGTTCGCTGCGCCAAAGTTGAAGGGACACCTAGCCCTGTGGTGGGACAATGTCCAAACAGAAAGAAGGAGGTTGAACAAGTTGCCGATCAAGAAATGGTCAAGGATGGTGGCCAAGTTGAAAGGAAAATTTCTGCCTAAGGATTACCAGATTGCACTACACAGGCAAGTGCAGAATCTAAAGTAGAAAGGGATGACAGTAAGGGAGTACATTGAAGAGTTTTACCGAGTGAACTTAAGTTTCGGTTATACGGAGGACACCCCAGAGAAAACAGTCAAGTATGTAAATGGCTTAAGGTTAGAAATCTTAGATGAAATTATCATTCTTTCCCCGAAAAACATTGAAGAAGCATATTAGAGTGCTATGAAAGCAGAGGAGAAAATCACCAGAAAAAAAAATGCTAGGAGAGGATTGGGAGCCAGTAGAGGAAGAGGACAGACTTATGGCAGATGGAAAATTGCTAGTAGTAATGAAGAAGGCAGGAATTCTAAAGCTTCCCGAACAATAGAAAAAGGTGAAAGCACGAGAGGTGGTAGGTCATATCAGTGAGGCAAGGGAAATGGCGGAGGCAGAGGAGCTGGTTATCAATGTTACAGGTGTCACAAGTGGGGACACAGATCGTTTGAGTGTCCTAAGGTGGAACAAGCTAGACAGAGGGGTGCGTATGTCGCACAACTAGAAGAAGCAGAGGCACCTCCCCAAGAAGCAGAAAATGTGCCAGAAACAGGGGAAGCCCTAGTTTTGAACAAGGTGTTGCTGAAACCAGCCAAAGAAACAACTGAACTAACTCAGCGGAAAGCTTTGTTTCGGATGGTTTGTAAGTCACATGGTAAGTGCTGTAAGCTGATTATTGATAGTGGAAGTACAGATAATTTGGTGGCCACAGATATGGTGGAAAAGTTGGGGTTGAAGACGTTGAAACACCCCACCCCTTACAAAGTTTTGTGGCTGCAAAAAGGCCATCAGTTGCTGGTATATGAGCAATGCAAAGTGGAGTTTCATATCCGCAGATATAAGGATAAAGTCATTTGTGACATAATGTCGATGGATGTATGTCACACACTGCTAGGCAGGCCATGGCAATATGACAGGAAGGTGGTACATGACGGGAAGACAAATTGTTATAAGTTTGTCAAGGAGGAAGAGACAACAGGGATAAGTGAGACGAGAGTGTTGTTAATGAACGGGAAATAGTTTTTGAAACAAGTTGAGGACAACGAGGTGAGCTATGCTGTTGTAAGAAGAGCAAAGATGGTACTGCTACACACAAAGGTGTCATATTTGCCCACAGAAATTCAGCAGATGTTGTAGGAGTTTAACGATATAGTGGTGGATGACTTGCCAGATAAACTACCCCCTAAAAGAAGCATAAGTCATCATATTGACTTTATACCCGAAACAAGTTTTCCAAATAAGGTAGCATATCGAATGAGTCCCAAAGAAAATGAGGAGATTAGAAAGTAGGTGCAGGAATTGCTAGACAAAGGGTTGATAAGGGAGAGTTTGAGCCCTTGCGCAGTTCCAACAGTTCTCGCTCCCAAGAAAGGAGGAGAATGGCGGATGTGCACAAATTCGAGGCCCATCAACAAGATCACCATCTGGTACAGATTTCCACTGCCACGGATGGACACCATGATGGATTGCCTAAGCGGGGCAGCATATTTTTCTAAGATTGATTTAAAGAGTGGGTATCATCAGATTCGAATTCGAGAAGGGGATGAGTTGAAGACAACCTTCAAGACTAATGAGGGGTTGTGTGAGTGTCTTGTCATGCCATTCAGACTAAGCAATGAACCCAGTACCTTTATGTGGTTAATGAATGAAATGCTGAAAGAATACATCGGGAAGTTTGTGATAGTGTACCTAGACGACATATTAATTTTCAGTAAGACGAGGGAGGAACACTTTCGACATGTTCTAAAAGTGTTGGAAAAATTGCAGCAGAATAAGCTACTGATAAATCTGAAAAAGTGTACTTTTATGCAAAAAGAATTAGTTTATTTGGGCTTTATAATTATAGAAAACGAGCTAAACATGGATCCAGAGAAGATTGCAGTGATAGTCAACTGGCCATCCCCGAAAATATTATTTGAGGTACGTAGTTTCCATGGGCTGGCGAGTTTTTACCAAAAATTTATAAGGAATTTTAGCGAAATCTGTGCACCTATGTTGGACGCTATCAAAAAGGCCAGTCAGCCTTTTCGATGGACTGAAGCAGTAGAGGGGAGTTTTCAGCTACTAAAGAAGAAGATCACAGAGAGACTGATCCTGAGATTGCCATATTTTAAAAAGCTTTTTCAAGTTCGTTGTGATGCAATCGGTATGGCTGTTGGAGCTGTACTTAGCTAGGAGGATAAACCTGTTGCATTTTTCAGCAAGAAATTGAATGAAAGCAGGAAAAAGTATTCATCCTACTATAAGGAGTTATATGCTGTCGTTCAAGCACTGAAGCATTGGAGACACTATTTGTTGGGAAATGAATTCATTTTGTTCTAGGATAATTCTACATTGTAGTATGTGATGCAACAACACAAGCTAAATGAAAAACATGCTAAGTGGGTTGAATATTTGTAGACTTTCACCTTTGTGTTGAAACACATCAGCGGACAAGCCAAGAAGGTGGTGGATGCATTGAGTAGAAGAACCTTACTCTTGCAAGAGAATACTATACAAGTGTTGGGTTTTGAGCACTTGAAATATTTGTATCAAACTGACATAGATTTTAAGGAGGCCTACGAGGCATGTCAGAACCCTTTGGAGAGAGATAATAGTCCCTGGTTGGACTATAACTTGCAGGAGAAACTGCTGTTTAGAGGAGGACAGTTATGCATTCCTAATTGCTTGATGAGGGAGAATATTATTTCGGAGAAGCACAGTGGAGGTCTAGCCAGACATTTCGGCATAGACAAGACCTTAGACTAGCTCAGCCATTTTTACTTTTGGCCAAAAATGCGAAGGGATGTACAAAGATTTGTGACCAGATGTAAAGTGTGCCAGTTGGCAAAAGGTCACAGTCAAAACATGGGACTTTACACACCATTTCCCATTCCAAGTAGACTGTGGGACTCAGCCATCTTGGACTTCATCTTGGGTCTACCAAGGACACAGTGGGGTTATGACTCGGTGATGGTAGTAGTGGACTGGTTTTCGAAGATGGCGCAATTCATCCCTTGCAGAAAAACCAACGATGCCACTCTCGTGGCTCGCTTGTTCTTTACAGAGATTGTCAGGCTACATGGTTTGCCTAAGTCGATTCTCTTTGATAGGGATGTGAATTTCACAGGGCACTTTTGGCGCACCCTGTGGAGGAAGATGGACACGCAGTTGAATTACAGCTCTACTTATCATCCATAGACTGGCGGGAAAATAGAGGTGGTAAACTGAAGTCTGGGGAACCTACTACAAAGCTTGATTGGTGAGAATTCGTGGATGTGGGAACGAGTACAGGCAGAGTTCACTTATAACGACTCGCCCAATCGCAGCACGGGTTGCAGCCCTTTTCAAATATTGTATGGCATGCACCCTCGCAGAGTGCATGAATTACGACATCTGGGATAGCAGGAGAGACGGAGCACTAATGGGGAAGACTTCGCTAATTCAATGAAAGATTTGTATGAGCAGGTGAAAATTAAATTGCAGGACAACAATAAAAAATACAAGTAGCAAGCAGATTTGAAATGGAGAGAAGTGCAGTTTAATGTGGGGGATGAAGTCCTCGCACATCTGCGCAAGGAACGTTTCCCTAGAGGTGCATACAACAAGCTGAAGTAGAAGAAGATAGGTCCCTGCAAAGTCCTCTAGAAATTTTTAGCGAATGCCTACAAAATATAGCTGCCACCAGTGATAGGCATTTCACCCATCTTTAATGTAGCAAACCTATTTCCATACACTGCTGGTTCAGAGGAAGATAGTACCGCACGCTTACACGGGACACCCAAGATGGAAGTGAGATTTGGATGAGACAAATGACTTATGTTCAACCTCTTGAAATCGAGAGGATCCTCGACACTCAGGTGGCTAAGTGAACGTAGCAGGAGTATCTGCAATACCTAGTCAAGTGGAAGAACCGTCCTATTGAGCACAATTCGTGGCTTGACGCCAGGCAGATAGAGAAGGCGAGTTATTCAGTCGAGAAGCTCATGGATCATAGTCATGAATTTTTCTTACCCCGAGAGCCTGATGCAGGAGCATCCAACGAAGGGCGCCATGACCAGGTGTTGGTCTCAGCTGAGGAGGAGAGGTCATCAACAATTTGAATTTCATTTATGTTTGTTAATTAAAGACAGTATTCGGAGCCTGTTTTCTATTTTTTTTTTGTCTGTTAATGAGTAGTTAAGGATAGTACAGTTAGGTAGGAGCAGTTACAAACACTTGGTTGTCTGGTCTCTTTTGTAGTTTAATTTTCTAGTTGTTTACTTTAAAAAAAAACAACAACAACAAAGTAACTAGAAAGAAAATATTATCATTGTATTTTACAGAGAAAAAAGATCAAATAGCAAGATAATTGATAACTGCATAACTAAACAAGCAACTACCAACATTTTGCTTAACTGTATTGCAAGGAATTATACAACAATTGTACACAACATGGACGAGGTTCATTCTTTTTGGGACAGATAATAACAATACGAAACAGAGACATTTTCTTTACATTCTATTTTCCTAAATCCATCTGAATTGATTATTGTATCTCCTATAATCTATTTTTTTTCATGCAATGTAATAACAAACAGACAATCTGTCAAATTCCTTCCTGAACAGAAGCAAGTTCTCGAATACAAAGTCAAGCAGAAGCATAAGTAAAGCTGAGCCACAGATATACAAAATGAAGACAAGCACATAGGCCTGTGCACACTAAAGAGGCTATAGAGGTGCGAACATACACCACAGTAAAGCGTTATCAACAAATACATTTCCAACATCGAGTATAAACGAGAGGTAACCTTGTGCACGATAATACCAAATTTCTTTTCATTAATCTTTCACAAATATTGTTACAATCCACATTGAGGTTTCAAACACGTGAATACAATTCTACATCCAATGGTTTCGAAGGAGAGGAAAGGCTCCTTTAGAAGCAGAGTAATAGGATGAGGGTTAGGGTTTCAAACCCTTAAAACAAAGTTCTTTACAGCCCATGGCCAAATCCACACTATACAATCAACGAACCAGAAAACTAGATTTGTTCACAATCCAACACATTGCAACCAAACAGGTCGAGCACAATAGAAACACAACCAGAAACCCTTCGACCAAACAGAGACAAAAAGGAAAGATCCTACCAGGTTTATTCGAAGAAGGAACCGAGGGATACTCCAACTGAAGACCGGAGACCTGCAAGGAGAGCACGACAATGTGTTAGCCTCGAGGATTTGGAAACCAGACAGCAAATGTGAAACTGATAAAAAGGGAAACGTGCATGCCAGATGAACTCACCCTCTCGATGGTAGAACTGAACAAGGAAAGTTACCATTGACTAAGGCCATCATTGAACAAGAACCATGCTCGCAAGGATCCGCTACTATTAGTGTAAATAAAAATTAGGAATATAACCTTCAGCAGAGAGAGACATCTTACCTTGCCAAAGGAAACAGTAGTGGATGGAAGGGTCCCGTTGAGGCTGCATCCTGAGCAAAAGTAAATGTGTACCCAACAACAAATTATGTAAGCATACACGTGGCAGCAGAACTGTAAGATAAAATCAAGGACCAAAGAGAAACTAGAATGAAGCAGTAAACATCGAGCGTCCAAAAAGTAAGTAAACCTCACACAGTTTGACTAGAGACTAGTAGAATCGAACCAACAAGGGCATAGACCAGAGGAAAAACTTAATGCACAGCTGTAACTTACCAACAAAATCCACAGTCTACACAAGAAAACATAGTTGCAGAACAGTGCCAAACCCTCACAGAGTCGCATAGCTCACAAACAACAACACACAGTGAATGACTGAGAGAACCCAATACCCTAGGGTTTAGCCAAATGCAGGACAGAAGCGTGAGGTCTAGACACTTGTTCTCTCGACGTACAAACACATTAAAACAACAATCAATTTCCAACCTAAATATCTGTGCTAAGCCCTGATTAATGATATAATTATTCATAAATCATTGTAATCAGTAGTTGCTTGATTAATGTGTGATTAGTGATTATTCGTAAGCCAAATACATATTGGTACTCAACACCGAACAAACATTAATAAAGATTGTACACCGTATTGTGGGCTGGTCCCATCACAAACATTTTTAAATCTTCATTGTGACTGACCAAGTATGACCTTAGCTAACTAATGTTAATGATGTCTAGTTGTAGTCAACCATGGTTGAATATAACTAAATATGATTGAGTTATGTAGGTCGAGGATGATTATGTGTGAATAAGGTTAAGTATTGTTAAATATGGTAAACATATGATTGACCAAGTTTGATCATGGTAACCTATTTAAACATTGACTATAAAGATTCACTTTGTTCAACTATGTTATACTAATGTGGTTAATTATATTTGACTATTAATATTAATAAAAAATAATAATAGGCGATTATTGTTATTATTAGTCAAATTTATTAATATTAATATTAATATTGTTATTATTAAACATTTTTAATTCTTGATTGTGATCGACCAAGGATGACCTCACTTGACTAAGGTTGACAATGTTTGAATTTGGTCAACCATGGTTGACTATAATTGGATATGGTTGAGTTATGTTGACTGAGGATGACTATGAGTGAATAAGGTTATCTAGTGTTAAATTGGTAAAAATATGGTTGACCAAGTTTGATCATGGTAAACTATTTAAATATTTACTAAAGGTTGATATTATTTGACTATGTTTGACTAATGTGGTTAATTGTTTGACTATAAATGTTAATAAACAATAATAATAGGTGATTATGTTTGACTGGAGTTGAAAACTGTTGACTATCAAACATAGTGAAACATAGCCAAAGATAGTTTGCATTTTGTTGAACATGTTTGACTATGATTGACTATGGTTGAACATGGTGTGATTATGATTGACCATCGTTTGACCATGGTTTTACTATGTTCAACCACAGTTGAATATGATCGACTAAAGTTGACAATGACTTGAATATGGTTTGACTATGGTTGACCATATTTTGAATATGATTTGTCTATAATCGGCCAAGATTTAACTATCGTTACTAAATTACTAATGTAATGGTGGTTGTTAATGGTTAATCATGGTTTGACTATGGTTAATCATGGTCATTCACTATTATTAACTCTCGTCATCCTCTATATATTAATATATTATTAATGTGTCATTAATGTTATGTTAAACTCTCACAGACCCTTCATAAAGGGCCTACAATTGGAACAACAAAGGGCATATATGTTTTTTACTACTTTTTTTATTTATGTTTATTCCTAGTTCACTGGGTGTCTACTCTATATATGGACATTCTTTTATATATTTTTGAGAAAGGTATTGGACATGAGAGGGCTCGCATATCAAGCCTGTATTTCTTTTAATCTTTATTAAGTTTTTGCGATAGACCATGGGTATGATAGAATTTGTAAAGCAGACATTTATATTTGTTTTTGGGTGGCTATCAATACATAATCAGGCATCTATATTTGTTTTGGGGTGGCTATCAATACACTTTTTGAATGCACTTGGTGATATATTGAATGTAATTTCCATTTTTGTTAATAAAAAATATGATTTTATTTTTTTTGGAGAAAATGTTATATTAAACTCTTATTAATGTCTTTTAAATATTATGGTAATGATATTAATGTGTTAATAATGTATATGTATGAAATCATATAGTTATTCTATTAATGTTATATTCATGTGCTATATGTATAGACTAATTATTAATAAATTATTGTTTTAAGCCACATATTCATTAAT
>APFE030808215.1:5361-68256 GCA_000404065.3 Pinus taeda
CTATGGAGAATTCCTACTACATGGAGAGCTGAGGCATCTTGCAGAGACCTTTGGGCCGAGACTTGTATGCTTGCTGAGATGTTGGTTGGAGATGACTCATGGAGCTCATGATGACATGAGGTTGTGACTTATGGGGACTTCATATATGGTGGACTTAGAGGATCTGATGCATTGAGGAGCTGAGGTCAGAGACTTTGATGCAGGATGGGGTGCATGCTTTCAAGTACATGCATGGGAATGGTTTGAAAGAGTGACTTGATGTGGGAGATCGATATGAGACACTTTGGAGTGATGGAGTTACAACGATGATGATGCCTTGGTGGCAACACTTGGGCATGGGTTGAGCCGAGACTCAACTACTTTTGACACATGCGAGCTGATTGATCTATGATCATGGGCAGCACATGTATAGATGAGATGGGTGTATACTTGTTTCTATGGCAGATTTGAGGAATGACACATTGCAGATATGATGGAGGTTGCTTCATGGACCTAGATGTGGCACATCAAGAGTTGGAGATTGATGAGATGGTCTCTTCATATTGAGGAGGCACACATATGGATGATGTTGGGATAGATGTCGCTGGTTTCATGCAGCACATTGACACCAAACATCATGGACGACATGTTGCAGATAAGATAAGGGCTACTTCATGGACCTGAGCATGGCTTACTTGTATGGAGATGGATTCTTTATCGAGTTGATGATGTGATAGGATGTTCTGAGAAACGACTGATGATGGCATGAGGATGTTCACTCTCATGGTTTGAGCGTGGCAGTTGGACTGATCACCCGACTAGTTCAAACATGGGGCCCGGAAGTGTACAGAGATTTCTTAGCATTATGTTGGAGTATCATGGCAGCAGTTCACGTGAGGACAACACATGATGAGGTCGACACGAGATGTTGCAGTGGGCATGTAGCTCGAGATGGAGGGGCTAGCCTTCCACGATGGAGAGTAGCATGTGGAGATTGTGACAGAGTGGTCGATGATCATGGATTGAGGTGATTTCTGATGTATGACATACCGTTGAGGTGTATACCTTGGTATGTTGATCTTGGTGGATGATTACCAGGATGGTATGTTGTCGAAGACAACAACGACTTCAGGTGGAGGAGGATGTAACAACCTGCAGCTCCGGCTTGAAGTGCGACGGTTGAAGTGTGAGCTCTTCGAAGGATGCGATGTGTTATGCGCATATGTGAGAGGGCGAGCGATGTTTATATGGCATGAAGCATGGTGACAAACACATATGGAGGCCGACCTATGTATGAGAAGGAGCCGACATGTGTTTGGAGGAATATGCGATGGAGAAGGGGTTTTGGGCGAGTCGGCTGGGCAGTCAGACTACGCCCTGCACTTGGTATATATTATGTGAGTGTGGAGCTCATTCAAACAACAACTCATTTGCTCTTCACTCATGTAAAGGAGTAGGCGCAGGTCTATAGTGCGCAGTTCTAAGGAGAAGAAGGCGCAGGTTGAGATGCGCCCATTCTTGGGCAGGGTTGCACGAAGAAGACATGTTTAACTCGGTTGTGGGTGAAAGGCGCGGGGAGGGTCGCCCGATGGTTGGGTGATGCGTGCACGGTGTATGTGTGGCGCCCGGTTTGTTCAAAGGTGCACCGGATAGTGGAAACGAAGGAGCGCCTGCTTTGTGCGAAGGTGCCCGACGGTGAAACGGAGGAGCGCCCGGTTTGTGTGACGACTTGGCATGGGTGTCTTGGCGACTCGGGTGAGTGCCCGCCCATCGTGCAAGTGTGCACGGTGACTTGGTGAAGTGTTGAGATTGTGAACGGAGGTGTGTCACGGGCAGAGGTGCCTGTGTGTGGCAACTTGGAGGCGTGCCTGAGTTGGGCAAACAACACGATCGTGCGACGAGGTGAACGAAGGGTTGGTGAGTCATGCGGCGACCATGCGGAGGTGCCGACGAGCTGGGCAACTGAGTTTGCCGAAGTTGTGAAAAAATGGCTAAGTGTAAATTTGGGGTTTCCCAAGATTTAACTTGTGTTTTGTAAAAATTAAGATTGTATAATATATTGATATCGGACAGACTCATATTGCAGGAAGTTGCCCCTCCCTTTATATTGTTGTGTATTTCTCTTGTATAATGTTGTTGATAATGAATGTGTATGGGTATTCATTGGTATAAAGGAACACATTAATAATACTTGGTTGTGAAACACAAACTAAGCAGGAAAAGTGGAATGTTAGGCGTAGTCTACGATCGTAAGTATTGGTGAAAAGAAAACGATTGGTAGTTTCGCGCCTCGCTTAGCACAGTTGGAAGACTACCGTAGGATTGAGGGAATGACACTACAGGTCGGGCTATGGGCGAGGTCGAGGGTCGACAAATATTGTGACCAATGATTCTACCTGCATCAAATTCGCGTGGGTCTCACCCGAGGTCAAGGTCAGGACCTCAGCTTGTTTCTCCTGAACAGTTCTCGCCCTAACTGCTTCGAGACTCGACCAGGCTGACTGCGTCCCAACTCGAGTTAGAGATCGAGTTGGTTGCTCTATTCCACGATTCTTTTGTTACTTAATGAGAACGTTCATTCATTCCTCATCGTGGTTTCAAGACTCAGTTTCACTTCGTGATCTGACGATCCTCATCTCTTCCACTGAACTGACGACTTGCGACCATTTGGGGACTTCACCATTCCCAATCTCCACCAAACTCTGTTCTTCTACGATCACAAGTCTCTTATCTGCACACTGGCTCTGATCTCGACCACTACTCAAGGATTTTGATCATTGATCCCTCCAGTGATCAATGATCGATCCTCTCCTTCCTAAATGTGCAATTGGACCTGTAACTCTTGTGGACCTTAGCCAACACACACTTAGACACGAGATTAAACAACAATGGCAAGAGTTATATCAAAATACAAAGATCATAAAACGAGCAAAGGCAAGGTTATATGGACTTCAACACACAAACTATATATATTCAAGACAAAAGATGAAAATTACATATGAAAATTACATATGTGGTAGCTCCAGGGCGAGGCCTTCTTGCTTGACTACATCACTACTAGACCTATGATGTATTGTTTTTCCATGATATTGGAGTCTAGGATAGAGAATCTCAAATCTCTGACGCTACCAATCCAAATATCACAGCAAAACTACTTTGCACAACAGAACAATATACAATAGTAAATATACTAGTACACAAAATATACAGAGTGTTTTACAAATTTATACAACAACCCAAATTCGTTATCTTAACAATTTGATAATACAACAGTTTGGTGTTGAAAATAGCAACAAGAAATGTTAAAATTACATCAAGAAAAAAATCCTAATTTAATTTGTCCTTGAATTAAATTAAGAATTAAATTGTAATTCCACAACTCATGACAACTTGTAATAGTTAAATAAATTAATTTAACTTAATTGGCTCAGTTAATTTGAGTTGAGGGTCTAACTAGACTAATGTAGAGTGTCTTCTGCTTGTTAGGAGCCCTGGTTGAGTTTATTTTGAGTTGTAATTATTTAAATTAGTCTAACTGAGTTAAACTAAGTTAAATTAGTTCCAACTAATGGAGGAATTAGTGGGAGATCTAATAGTGTGATGTAACCAACACTGATCAACCAATAGGATTCACTCATAATTAACTCATGTACATCTCATCAGAGAAAGACCCAACTGAGATTGGAGTTTAGGGACAATGTTCTATTAGTTATATAATCATCCGAATTGTACAAGTGGTGCATGTAATTAGAGGAAAGCCTATGAGGATTGCACAATTCATATTTGTGGAATTTCCCAATTAAATATGGATTAATTCCCTAGGAAATTGCGCAAGGAAATATGAACTTTGCAGACAACATATTTGGCAAAGTATTGGTTGGAAGCAACGAGATAAATTGTGATAGTGCAGAGTTTGCTCAGGTTTGAGCAAAGCATTGTAATATTCTCAAATTTTCTGATTTATGCAATATATAGATAGAAGAGGTTTTTAGTTGGGGCTTCCCCAGAAAATTATTGTGTTGTGTGATTGAATTCTTCCTTTTTATGCTTCATGATTTAATCGATAAATTATTGTTTTCGCTAATGAGTAGAGTAGATTCAAGTCAATTGTTCTAGTATATTACAATCTACAATTTGAATCTACAAGGAATTTCTACATGGTATTGGAGTTAGATTTGTAGAAATTTCTACATGGTATAAGAGCTAGATTTCTAGAAATTTCTACATGGTATCAGAGGTGAAATCACAATAAAAAAGAAAAATTCTAGGTTGTCCTTGCAAATTGATGGAGCTCTAGGTTGGGGTAGGTCCAAAAGACCCTATGTGCAGACTTTTTAATGGAGCTAGAAGGCTACTAGTGGGAAGATTGGCGAGCCTATGTTAGTGACACAAAAAAAAGTTGTGATAATTGATATTGACATAATGAGGAGCAGAGAGATTTTCCACAGGGAGATCGAGACATACAGGGAGTCTAGTTTCAGAGGGAGTAACCCTATAGAAGCTAATACTTCGGGATCTGGGGAGATCATACTCGTTATTACAGTGGTTGCAGTAGCAGTGCAGAAGCAACAATAGAGAAATAACAACATCAATATGAGTAGATCAGATTTCACCATGCATGTAGCCATACCTCCAGGTGAGAGGTGGGATGATGTGAAGCAATAGTCTCAATAGTGCATAAATTTAGGGAGGATCCATTGAGGTGTTTTTTGTCTCATGGATCATTACCTTGCTATAGGGGGCCCACAATATTCAATAGCACGAGGATCACTGTCAATCATATACTAAGGAGTGTAGAGCAGTGTTGACAATAGAGCAGGAAGCTTAGTAGCAGAGTCAACAACAACACAATTTTCCCTGTAGATAGTTGCAGACATAGTTGATTCAGTTTTTTTTTTTTGGATGATTTTTGGTTGTAGATGTTGTAGTAGAAACAACAATAATGACGAGTTGCATGCAGAACATTCCAAAGGTACCAGATCAGGGTAGAATTGCATTCCTTTCTTGTTGAGAGGGAGTGTTGAAAAGAACAACAAGAAATGTTAAAAAGAACATTAAGAAAAATCCTAATTTAATTTGTCCTTGAATTAAATTAGGATTTAAATTGTAATTCCACATCTCATGACAACTTGTAATAGTTAACTAAGCTAATTTGACTTAGTTGGCTCGGTTAATTCGAGTTGAGGTTCTAACTAGAGTCATGTAGAGTGCCTCCTTTTTAGGAGTCTTGGTTGAGTTAATTTTGAGTTGTAATTATTTAATTCAGTCTAACTGAGTTAAATTCAGTTAAACTAGTTCCAATTGATGGAGGAATTAGTGGGAGATCCAGTAGTGGGGTGTAGCTTGCAGTAGTGGGGTGTAACCAACATTGATCAACCAATAAATTGAAGATTCAATCATAATTAACTCATGCATGTCAGATTAGAGAAAGACCTAGTTGAGATTGGAGTTCAGGGACATTGTACTATCAGTTGTATAATCATCAGAATTGTACAGGTGGTGCATGAAATCAGAGAAAGGCCTATGAGGATCGCACAGTTCATTAGTGGAATTTCGCAATTAAATATGGGCTAATTCCTTAGGAAATGGCGCAAGGAAATAGGGGCTTGGCAGGCAAAAAATTTGGTTAAGTATTGGTTGGAGCTTGTTTGCGAAGCAGTGAGATAGATTGTGATAGTGCAGAGTTTTCTCGGGCATGAGGAAAGCATTGTAATCTTCTCAAATTTTCTGATTAATGCAATATACAAATACAAGGGGTTTTTAGCTGTGGCTTTCCCTAGAAAATTATTGTGTTATGTGTAATTGAATTCTTCCTTTTTCTGGCTCTTGATTTAATTGATAAATTATTGTTTCCATTGATGAGTAGAGTAGATTTAAGTCAATTGTTTTAGCATATTACAATCTGCAGTTTGAATCTACAAAGAATTTCTACATTTGGGGATCCCGTACTAGTGATAATGTCCCTCATACATCCACTAGTACAAGAATACAAGATAAACTAACAATCTAGCTAATGTAGCATGCAATCACAATTGCTTTGTCGTATGTTCTGCAACACCTGCCTCTATCAATGCACCAACTCTTTTAGGCCATTGAACCCAACTCTCCAATCTGCCCTCTAGTTGATCATAATTCCATTTACAACTGACACATAGGGTCTTCACGATTACTAGCTACTCCTTCGTCCTTTAAGGCCACAATGCTTTGAGACATATTTCCCACTACTACTCCTCAACTACTCAAGGACTTCTTCCCACTACAATCTTCATGCGCTGCTACAATGAAGCCTAACATAGGGCACAAGAGCTACCATCCATCATTGTCAAATGTATTTTCTCCAACAATGAACACGATTATCCAAATTTCTCCTGGTTGGCCAGACCTTGAGATCCCCTTCTCTGCCTCTTCTAGCAACCATCTTAGTTCATCAAGGTGTTGCTCTAGGCTACACTTGGTTCACTCTCATGCTTCCCTCCAACAGACCACAAGTGTCCAATACCTAGTCCTCTTCTAGGACAACTCGTCCACTAACATCTAACTCAACACAAATACATCAACAAACACATACCTTAACTCCTCATGGGTCTATGTAGTATTGTTGTAGGTTTGGTCCACTGGTTAGGGTTGTTGGAAAGCTGCTACAACACCTTTCCTCACCTTCCAAACTTCTTCCAAGGCCGCGGCTTCCCTTCTATACAACTTTCCTATTCCAATGAGATAAGGCTTGTGGCCTGCCTCACAACCTTTCGACCCCCTATCCAAGGAAGACTAGGTATGCAACCTACCTATACTAAGAAAATAGAGTTACAACCGACTGTTTAGAAGAAAAACCACCCATTAATACACAACAAAACCAATACCAAACTAATGATAGAATTTCTATGAGGTAGATGCACATGAATGATGGTAGAATGTCTCACACTTCACTTCTATTTATACAATCTCATGTGGTGTCATCAACCCCTAACTTGTGCACATTACAACACTAAGCTGACTTGCTTGATGTACCAAATTAACCTACAACCACACATAACAATTAATATCTCATCATACACACTTTGGATTTGAGTGATTTTCACTGCCCCTTTCTCCTCTAATGGTCCTCTAACACCTCCATCTGTCAAATCACTCAAATGCCTCATGGTTTCACACCCATCAGCTTGGGTGCAATACCCACATGCTTGGGTTCCAAGATCACAAAGCCCTTTGTGGCACTCTAGCCTCCAAATCTTGAACCCTAGGTCTTGGAGTACCTTGCAATCTACCAAATATCAACACTCCCTCTTAGCGAGTGAGGTACTTCCAAGACTAGGAAGTAACTCGTCATCATCACTATCATTTCTTACAACACTCGCCCAACTCTTGGCGCCCATAATTGCAGCAAACCTTGTAGCATGGACTACTCCTCTCTCGGAAGTGTCACTGTCACTGGAAGCTTCCTACTTCTTCTTCTTCTCCTGAAATGTCTTCCAGTCTTTCCATGATTCCCTCTTGGTATATGTAGAAGCACCCTTGCTCCCCACTAACCACGCACTCTTCTTGGGTTGCATAGTCTCCCTCTAACCCTGCAAATTCCCTCTAGAACTTGAATCCTTTTGAGCCTCTAGAACTTGGACCTTCTTTTCTAGAACCTGTACCTGCTCCTCTAAAACCTACGCATGCTTCTCTGGAACTTGTACCTAGTTCTGCTTCTTCTTCTTCTCATGATATATAGGCTTGCTCGTTAACCTATATAAACAATGCTCTCTAACTCCAATCACAACACTTGTGAAGCTAGAGCCTTCGGGCCCGAGTATTTCCTTCCTACTTTGGAACAAGACCTAAAATCCCTTCTGCTTGATCGTTGAGACATACATCACATTGTATCTGAGTCATGGTACAAACAATATATCCTAAACTCGCATCACCTGACTTGACTCCATTCTGAATGGTAGGACTGATCATATGATATCTTTTTGACACTTGTCGCCCAACACCATGTGTAACACCCTCCTCCCACATTTAACCAAGTTAAGCGGTCCACTGGGGTAAACATGTGACAAGAAGCTACTATAATATGATTCAACCTCCTAAGTCACCTTAAGGAAGTGGAACTAACACAACACAACTAATCTAACCTTTGGTACATACCACAAAACCTACAAGAACCAACCAACCCTTCCAAGTGATCAACCCCTGCAATAACTTGACACTTCACTACCCTAGAGCCTTAGTTTCTCCCATGACATGGGCATACATGCGATCAATACCCTCCAATCGCTCTCACAACATGGATATGAAAGTGCCTAAAGTCATTTTCAGATAGTTTTGAGCTTGTGACCCTGGATTATTTGCCACCTTTTTAGGGCCAGGACTCAGGCCACTACTCAAAATTCCATGAAACTTTCAGGAATGAAAAGTAACGTCCAAGAAATGGTACAAATGCAAATACTTGAATAAAGACTTCATTGGACCCCTACTAACCATGACAAACATTTCATCAAACATGTTACAAATATGCATTCTATAGGTCATAATAATAGATATGAGCATATGCGTCTCATACTTATCTGATAATCGCTAAGAAGCATTTATTCCTTATCACATTAACTTTATTATCATCTATTAGGTCATATATTCATTGTATATTCATTTACAAATCAAAACATGATGAGAGCCATGCATCATCCCTGTCATAAAACATGCTCATAACCACCATATAACCAATAGAAATATCAAGGATACATCAATCATACATGTCTCATATGAACTAGGACATTTTCTCATAATATACCAAGGAGAAATGGTTCTCATTATTTAATGAAAAAGCCAACCTAGTTTGGAACTACCATGTTCCACCTGACTGTAGATTGACTGAACCAAATATTTTCTTTAGCCAATCACCCCCGTGCCATATTCCAAGCATGAATGTGGGACTTATAACCAAAATCAACTAGGTCTTCTCGAGGCTACACCATCTCACTCTGAACAATAGAATCAAGCTTTACCGTAATCCTCACCGGAGCCATAAACAATAAACATACAATACTAGGCTTTACTACAATCCTCACTAGATCACTAGGAGAAAAAACAAGCATGGATGCCACCGGATCTCTCCACCTACACTGTGAGGAATTTGTCTGTCCCAACCTCTCGGCTTTATCATGTATCCCGCCATTACCTGTCAAGGGATTCCTAGGCCTATAAGGTCTCCACCCTTTGGGATTTACTGTTTATCCCATCCCGGGATTCCTAGGCCCTATCAAGGGCACTCACCATTGAGATTTACCGTGTATCCTGCCATTACCGGTCAAGGGATTCCTAGGCTTAATGGAGGTGTTCACATTTAGGCTTTACTGTGTATCCTGTTATGGGATTCCTAGCCCTTGTGAATAATCATGGGACTGACCCACTCAGCTTCGATTCCATCCAATAATCTAGCTCAACAACATACCAAAGAATCCACCGCACCATGGCTATCCAGAAATGGAAAGACTAGGTTGAAAAACATTGTCAAACTTGGCAAATCCCATGCCTAAGAACACACATGCATAACCATGCATGTTAAATCTAGCAAGGAAATCATACATGCAAATCGATACCTGCAAATAATGTCTCTAAAACTACTAGATTCTGCTCTTCTTTATTTGATGTTTGCTTCCTCTTACCTTCTTTTGCCTTTCTTGATCCAATGTTGAAGTGCTCCAAGAAAACTCTAACTGTCCAAGAGAGAGAGAATAGAGAGAGAGAGCTCCAACACTGAATTGACCAAAAGCGATGAATCGATCCTCAGAATCCTTTTATCAATGTGGCATCTATTTTCTTCAAATTTCCATTATTTTCCTCCTCACATGCAACCTATGACCTTTCACCTTTCTTTTCTCCTAATTTCCATTATTTTCATAAATAAATTTCCAATTAATGCCATTTTTCCTTTTGAAATCCTTAGCCATTGTCTTTGCCAATTTCCTTAGCCATAATAACTGAAATGAACACCCACTCTAGGATGTGTTGCCCAATGTTAATCTTGGAATAAGTGTCCCATAACCATGGTTATTATTTTTCCATTATTAACTTTTATTACATGGAATTTTCACCAGGGTTGATACAAACCCCCCTCAGTTTAGGGAACACTGTGTTCGGTGTTCATCGACACATACAACCAACAAGACTGCTGAAAGAAAAACATACTGTCCATGGTGATTTATAACTTATGTCATTGCAGTATTTACAACGATTAACATGCTGAAAAGAAAACCAACATGACAACATAACAATATGACAACCATAATGGCATGAAACCCATACCGCTTATTGGAGCTTTATACCACAACTCATGGTGGTATTTACATCCACATAAATATGTACATATACCAAAAACATCATACCAAAAATATTCGCTCAACAAATGAATAGAGAAGGATACATAGCCCGCATCTGATCAACCATCTCCCATGTAGCTTCAGTAGGTCCAAAGTGCTTCCACTGCACTTTAACCTGCTCAATTGCTCAATTCTAGAGCATGAGAATCTTTCTCTACAATATACACTATTGTTCCAACTAGAATTCTCCTTCTAGCTACATTTTCAATACAAATCAATCAATCGCATGATCAACATCTTTAACATACTTAAGCAATGACACATGGAAAACATCGTGTAATTTTATTGTTGAAGGCAGTGCAAGTCCATATGCTACTGGTCCGATCCTTTCAAGTATCTTGAAAGGTCCACAAAACTAAGGTGCTCGCTTGGCACACGATCCAATCCACAAAGATATTTTCTTTGGTTTGATGCTCAAGTACACCTATTCCCCAACTTGAAACTCCTTAGTCAACTTGTTATGATTTGTATATATTTTCTGTCTATGCTGTGCTGCCTTTAGATTCTTCTTGATTACCTGCATTTCCTATTCCATTTCTGCTAACATGTCTGGTCCAATAAATACTCTGTTCGTAAGGTCACTCCAACTGACGGGAGTATTACAACTCCCCCCATAGAGTGTCTGAAACAGACTCATCCTCAAAGACTCCTGGTAACCATTATTATAAGCTAACTTGACCAACGGAAGATACTCTTCCCATCTCCTCTGCTGATGCATCATATATATCCTCAACATGTCCTCCAATATCTTGTTGACCCTCTCTGTTTGTCCATCTGTTTGCGGATGATAAGTTGTGTTGAAGGCGAACTCTATACCCAAACTTTCAAACAACTCTTTGTAAAATCTATAAGTGAACTTAGCATCCCTATTTGACACAATCTTCTTCGAAACACCATGAAATCTGACGACATCTTTTATGAAGACCAGTGCTACATCACTAGTTGAATGGGTAGATTTCACTGGAATGAAGTTTTCTACCTTTATCAACCTGTCCACCACAACCATAATGGAATCATGTTGTCTAGATGTCCTGGGAAAACTTGTAATGAAATCCATGGAAATGACCTCCCATTTGCACTTTGGAATCATAATCGGTTGTAGCAATCCACCTAGATGTTTACACTCTACCTTCACTTGCTAAAAATCCAAGCACTTAGCCACGAACTCTGCCACATCCTTCTCCAGGTTTGGCCAATAATAGAACTTCTCCACTGTGATCTATGTCTTATGATATCTTGGGTGTCTTGAATACAATTTTGCATGAAACACACTCAAGATAATATTCATGAGCTCACTACTGCCTGACACATATATCCTGTCTCTAGATCTGATCAAGCCATCTGTTGAGAGATGATAGTCCACATCTTGTGCACCTTTACCACTACCTGTACCTATACCTGTACTCCATTGTAACCTGTGCCTAAGCTCCATTTACATGTCATCCTGCTAACCCACTTGTAATATCTAATCTTGTAGACTTGTCCCATAAAAACTCATAGCTACAATGTGATTTACTTGTACAGGCCTGCTAAGGGCATCTACAACCATGTTCTCTTTACCCTTGATGTACCTGATCCCAAAGTCAAACTCACTAACTGTGGCCAGCCAACTAGCTTGCCTGACATTCAGATTCGGCTAGTCAAACAAGTATCTCAACCCATTTTGATCACTAATCATTACAAACCTCTTGCCTAGAAGATAGTGCCTACACATATTCAACGCATGAATGATATCTACTAACTCAAGATCATGAGTCAGATAGTTCTTCTCGTGCTCATTTAGTTTTCACAACACATAACATACTACTTGTCCCTCATGCATCAGGACTCCATCAAGTCCTCTCTTGCAAGCATCTATACACACTACAAACTCTTTGTCCAAGTCTGCAATCTTTAACATTAGAGAATTTGTCAATAACTACTTTAACTGCTCCAAACTTGCTACACATTCCTCTGTCCATTCAAATTTCTTACCTTGCCTCTACAGTGATGTAATAGGATATGCAATCTGGGATAAGTTCCTGATGAACCTCCTGCAATAACCTACTAATCCCATATATGATCTTTCCTCCTTCACATTTCTAGGAGCTTCCCACTTTATGATAGCCCTTATCTTCTCTGGATCCACTACTATGCCTTTGTTGGAAACAACGTGTCCCAAATAATGTACCTTCGTCTGAAAGAAACTACATTTACTAAGCTTAGCATACAACTGATGCTCTCTCAACAATCTCAATACAACTGCTAAATGCTCAACATGATCTTCTTCATTCTTAGAATATATTAGTATGTCATCAATTAATACAATAACAAACGTGTCTAGATAAGGACACAATACACTATTCATCAAGCACATAAAAGTAGTTGGAGCATTAGTCAAACCAAATGGAACTACAACAAACTGATAATGCCCATACCTGGTCTTGAAAGCTATCTTGTAAATTTCCTCTTCCTCGATGCATACTTGATGATATCTGGATCTCAGATCAATCTTTGAGAATATTGTTGCTCCCTTCAACTAATCAAATAATTCATTAATCCTTGACAACGGATACCTGTTCTTGATGGTCACCTTATTCATTTTTCTATAATCAATGCATAACTTGAGAGTACCATCCTTCAAAAACAATATAGGTGCCCCCCAAGGCGATACACTTGGCCCAATGTATCCTTTGTCAAGAATTTCCTTCAACTGCAACTTCAACTCTACTAACTCTAGAGTGCTCATCTTGTAAGGTGCATTTGATGCT
This sequence comes from Pinus taeda, assembly GCA_000404065.3. NCBI lineage: Eukaryota > Viridiplantae > Streptophyta > Pinopsida > Pinales > Pinaceae > Pinus > Pinus taeda. The sequence goes on from APFE030808215.1 coordinate 18,452, forward strand.
GGTGTTGACCCTAGTACCAACTCAATAGAAAAGTCCACTTCTCTATGAGGCGACAACTCTGAAATCTCTATTGTAAACACATCTTGAAACTGCTGTAAAACTGGGTACCTTCTCAATACCTCCGCATCCTCATCCTCCTTACCTTTGTCACTAGAGATATGTACTGCAAATAATACACACCCTTTTCTACGATTGTGCTTTGCCTGCATAACTGTCACCATGCTAAATGATGTTGCCTTTTTGTTACCCTATAAAATTCTTTGCTCTCCATTATCATCCAAACATTCAATAGCTTTGTCATAACATTTCACCTTAGTCCCATGAAGATACAACTAGTCCATGCCCAAAAGCATACTATATGATCCTAATGAAAATGCATTCCAATGTGCTGATGTAGGCTTACCATTCAGTTCAAATGCACAAGCACTTAACCAATGATGAACTCTCTTATTTGTACCTGTAGCCAACTGTAATAACCAAGATTCAGCATGCACTTCTTTATTCAAACCACACTTATCCACCAAGTTAGTACTAATATAACTATAATTAGATATAGGGTCAATCAAAATAGAACCAACTTGATCACAAAGCTTACCATCAATTTCAATGATAGATGCTTGATGATCTGCTTTCTTGTTATCCAGCGCTGCATAGATACGAGGAATGCTCTGATCGACATCCCCAACAATTTTCGCTCTTGTGCACCATAAATATGAGGTACACCAACTTGATACTGCGGACAATCACTTTTGAGATGCTCTTTACCACATATCCAACACTCCAACCGTCCGATACCATCACCTCTATTCTGCTATTGTGGCCTATGTCCCTGTCTAGCTATGTTGAACTTCTTATATGGTGCAACATTCTCTTTCTCTTTTGCATTCTGAGGCCTTGTTCTTTTCAGCTACCATTTACCTTTAACTTTTTCTTTCCCTTTCCAACCTTGCTGATATATTGTCTTACATTTCGATTGCTTATAAAAATGCTTTAGTTTCCCAGTAAATTCCTCGAATGACCAAGGCTCATCATACTCAATCAGATCTCTAAATGCTAATGAAAATCCACTGAAAAATCTTTGAACTTTAGCCTTTTCATCCTTAAGATACACTACATACCTAAATAGCTCCAAGAACTTAGTCATATACTCCTCATTTGTCATCGATCCCATTTTAAGATCATAGAATTGTTTGGCTTTGATGTCGTAGTATCTCTTCAACAAGGCTTTTTCCTAAAACGTGTCTTGAATTTGTGCCAAATCAACTCTTTTGTCCCAATGTATTTGACCTGCTTCACATATTCCCACCAAATGTATGCTTTACCTTTAAGGCTGAAGATAGGTATTTTGGACTTCATATTATATGTGTAATTATGCAACTCAAAGAACATCTCCATCCCAAGTAACCAAGCCTCTGCATCCTCTGTCTTCTTCAAATATCCATGAAATGTAGGTGGCTTAGATTTCTTAAACTCATTTGGAAAATACTCCCTGTCACTCCTTGTATAAGGATGATAATGATGACGATCATAGTTCCTGTCAGAACCATAACTAGTATAGTACTTGTTTCCATCACCTCTTCGATCCAAAGTTTCTAAGAACCTGCCATCTCTAACCATGTCATCTCTATCTAACTTGTGCCCACCATGAGATCTACAACCATATGCTCTGTTAGTCCTATTCTCCTGTCCATGGATGATCTGAAGTGGTCCTTGTCTCTTTAAGTTTGACAAACTATGAAGGATTATTGCATTGACTTCTACTTGTTTCTCCTATGCCTGCATGATTTTGTCATTATCTGCTTTGCAACTCCTTAATTCTTCCTTCAAGCTTCTTAATGTGTCTACTAAGTTAGAAGAGTTCCCAGCACCATGCTTCTCATCTAATCCATAGGGAGATTCTTGTGAACTACAGTCTACCATCTTGCTAGCCATCTTGATCTCTTTCCTGCAAGTCACACTATGTCAGCTAAACCAAATCATAAACAAACCAATGTACCTTAGTATAACTCGGGGAGGATATCTCATCTGCAAGGTCGACCAGATTAGCACAATACATGCATAAACATAATCATAACAAAATTTAGATATCATCCTAATCATAGTCCAATCATCAATGCATGACCATATTAACCACACATCATGACCTCATGCATGAAAACTACACCCATATCAATGTATGCATAACATCATATGTATGAAACACACATACACATTACATACAAACACTAATATCTAGTGCATAATTGACATAAAGTCATGATAAACACATCCAACAACAACACCATTAACTTTCACATGGTGACATCACTTGAACCATGACCAACATCATGCATATGCAACAAGCACATAGACCACAAGTGTAAGTAGCACATATGCAACTGACATGATTGCATGACCAACGCACACCACCCATCCAGTCCAAGGGGTGAACCATGCTTTGATACCACTTTGTAACGCCCTCCTCCCACATTTACTCAAGTTAACTGGTCCGCTGGGGTAAACATGTGACAGGAGGCTATGACAATCTAATTCAACCTCCTAGGCCATCTTAACGAATTGGAATTGACACAACACAACCAATCTAACCTTCTTTACATACCACAGGAACCTACAGGAACCAACCTATCCTTCCAGGTGATCAACCCCTACAACAACTTGACACTTCCTTGCCCTAGAGCGTAAGTCGCTCCCATGCCATGGGCATGCATGCGACCGGGGTCCTCTAGTCTCTCTCATAGCATGGGCATGCAAGCGCATGGCGCCTTTTTCAGCTGGTTCTAAGCTTCTGACCCCAGATTTGGTGCCACCTTTTGAGGGCCAACTCCATGAAACTTTTAGGAATGGAAAGTAACATCGAAACAATGAGACAAATGAAAATACTTGAACAAATACTTGACTACTTCCCTACTAGCCATGAAAAACATTTCGTCAAACATGTCACAAATATGCATTCTACAGGTCCTAACAACATATTTGAGTATATGGGTCTCATGATATCTAAAAATCGCTAAGAAGCATTGATGCATTATCACATTAGCTGCATTATCATTTGTTAGCACTCCATAAATTTCCCTAGGATGAGGAGAGAAATTCCAGAGGTAACGACAAAACCACTTGTAAGTTAGAATCTAGCCCTTCTAGCTTAGAGAGGGATCTCTTTTTCAAGATGTTCAACTACACTGATAGTAGGCTAGGTATAGTGCTCAATAAGGTCTAATTTTCAAAGATTTGCTGGTAAGAAAGGAGACAACCGTTGGGCATGGAGTCATTCAAAATTTATTATTTGTCTAGTGATAAGATGAAGAGAGAAAGGGTTTGTCCAAAAGGGCAAGGTAGGCAGTCTTTGTGATGGAATCGATTCATTGTAAGAGGGTGAGTGTGAGAAAAATGGAAACAAAACCAAGAGTATCAAGCTATAGATAAATTATGAATGTTGTTTTAAGAAGAAAACATAGATCATTTGGTAAAACTAAATTAGAGCACCTTTTAGATGAATTCTAAGATAAACATGTGGTTCTTCCAAGCATGAAGACATACATTCAAGATATGTAAAAACATAATAAAAAATTACAACATGAAAGAAGCACAACACCAACAAGATCTGATACAGGAACCTCTGCAAATTACCTTCTGTCTTTCATTCACTGACAAAGAATTTCAGAAAATACAATGCACATAGTATCTTTCTCTCCAATCTAACGAACATAACGCTCTTTTATATTTTTACATATTAAATATATCAAAAATATTCCATTCTTAGCTAGCTAGGTAAAATTTTCCAAAAGGAAAATAGTTAAACAACTAGATACATCGAACTATTCACCTACTCTGCATAAAAGTAAGAATTAATTACCAAACACAGTTTTCTACCTAATACATCATTAAACTTAGAAATACTTATAAAAACCACTACCATACCATCCTAAGACATTTTTCCACCTAACAACATGATTAAATAACCTTGGAAACACAAACATTTCGAATTTACAAGGCAAAAACAAGACTTAGGGAAAACACAACATCTGCTGCCAAATTCCCAGTTTTGCAGCAAATTTCACAACACTTGGAGTTCTGTATATTTGTAGTTTTCCTATGGGAGAAAGAAGAAATTGGGTAGTCTCAAATTATCCTTTTAATGGTGATGAAATCCTAAAAAATGATTTGAAATGGTTGCAGACCTCCTGATCGCTTGTATCAAACTTTCACAACAAATTGTCAACTTTCACAACAAACTATCAACTTTTGCAGCACCTTCAAAATTCTGAGTATATAATGGTTTCTTTTGATATAAAGAGATGGAGGAAACATGTAAGTGTTGTTACATCATTATAACACCCCACAAGACAACCAAAAACCTCAAAATTGAGACATATCCTCATCATAAAAGGCTATACAAAATGTGCAACATGCCCTTAATGCATTTTTACAAACTCCACCAAAATTGACCTATTTATGACTTGTTGAGTAAAAATAAAAAATTTAAAGCTTAGTAGAATCCTCCTAATGAAGATTTACCTTTGTTCTAGCCTCTGCTAGTATATCCAACTTTCCGTTTTTCCTCTTTCTTCCAGGTTTCTTGGCCTTAGTAAGCTTTTTCTTCACTAATCTGAGTCTCCTCTTCAAAACCAGGTTCTGGGTATACAAAATTACCACTTGCATATGCAGAGGCAAGGTCCAATTCAGCTTGTGTTTAGTCTTGTCAAGGACAGGTTCAACAACTTGTAACTATTTAAACAAACTCAACTTATCCCTTTGATATTTTTCTGCAAGCCAATCTACCTGCTTCTGAACTCCCTCAAGTTGTTCCAATAGTTTTTCAAACTCATTTTTCTTATCAAAAACCACCTTTTGTTGTGGTTGAATAGTCTTCTCCATTTTCATTTCCATTTTGGCAAAAGACCTAGTCCTAGGTCTCCTTAACTGCTCAACTGTCACCTAAACATTTTCAACATTTACAATCTGCTTGCTTTTGTCTTTAACAACCTGTGCCGATGCTCTCCTTGATGGTTCTCCTTCACTGGGGTGGGTAGATTCATGTGATTGCTTTCTACCTTAGTTCTTTATTTTCTTACTGCAAATAGGCTACTGTTAAATGATATTTGTCCAACTAATCTTGCAAGTCTTTGATTTTCTGATTCCTTTCATCAAATTCCACTTCTTCATGTGTACTTTCTGACTTCTCAACAACTTGGACAGGTGAAGAGTCTATAGGAAATATTTTGGCTGAAGCTCTTGTTCTCGGTCCCCTAGCCATTATTTCTACCTTAGGTGAGAAGTGAAGTTTTTCGACACTTCTTTGTCAACTAATTTGTTCTTAGTCGAAGGATTTTTGACTGAGCTAGCTGTTGTAGGCGAGGCCTCTTTGATTGCAACTAATGGGGTATCTCTTTTAGTCCTTTGACTTTCAGAAGGTTGTGTCATCCACCTCGAAGAGATAAAAAATGGAAACAACACCAAGAGTATCAAGCTATAAATAAATTCTGAATGTTGTTTAAAGAAGAAAACATAGATCATTTGGTAAAACTAAATCAGAGCACCTTTTAGATGAATTCTAAGAAAAACATCGCGTTCTTCCAGGCATAAAGACATACATTCAAGATATGTAAAAACATAAGAAAAAATTACAACATGAAAGAAGCACAACACCAACAAGATCTGATATAAAAATCTCTGCAAATCACTTTCTGTCTTTCATCACTGACAAGGAATTTCAAAAAATACAATGCACACAGTCTCTTTCTCTATAATCTAACCAACATAACATTAAATATATCAAAAATATTCCATTCTGAGCCAGCTACGTCAAATTTTCCAAAAGGAAAATAGTTAAACAACTAGATACATTAAACTATTCACCTACTTTGCATAAAAGTAAGAACTAATTACCAAACACAATTTTCTACTTAATACATCATTGAACTTAGGAATACTTATAACAACCACTAACCATACCATCCTAATACATTTTTCCACCTAAAAACATGATTGAACAACCTTGGAAACACAAACATTTCGAATTTACAAGGCAAAAACAACACTGAGTGAAAACACAACATCGACTGCAAAATTCCCAGTTTTGCAGCAACTTTCGCAAAACTTGGAGTTCTATATATTTGTAGTTTTCATATGGGAGAAAGAAGAAACTAGGTAGTCTCAAAATATCCTTTTAATGGTGATGAAATCTTGAAACATGATTTGAAATGGTTGCAAACCTCCTGACAATTTGTAGCAAACTTTCATAGCAAATTGTCAACTTTCACAACAAACTATCAACTTTCGCAACACCTTCAAAATTCTGAGTATATGATGGTTTCTTTTGATACAAAGAGATTGAGGAAACATGTAAGTGTTGTTAAATCATTATAACACCCCAAAAGATAACCAAAAACCTCAAAATTGAGACATATCCTCATCATAAAAGACTATACAAAATGTGTAACATGCCCTTAATGCATTTTTGCAAACTCCACCAAAATTGACCTATTTATGAATTGTCGAGTAAAAATAAAAAAATTAAATCTTAGTAGAATCCTCCTAATGAAGATTTACCTTTTTTCTGGCCTTTGCTAGTATATCCAACTTTCCCTTTTTCCTCTTTCTTCCAGGTTTGTTGGCCTTAGTAAGCTGTTGCTTCACTAATCTGAGTCTCCTCTTCAAAACCAAGTTCTGGGTATATAAAATTCTCACTTGCATATGCAGAGGTAAGGTACAATTCAACTTGTGTTTATTCTTGTCAAGGACAGGTTCAACAATTTGTAACTGTTTAAACAAATTCAACTTATCCCTTTGATATTTTTTTGCAAGCCAATCTACCTACTGTTGAACTCCCTCAAGTTGTTCCAATAGTTTTTCAAACTCCTTCTGCTCATCAAAAACCACCTTTTGTTCTGGTTGAATAGTCTCCTCCATTTTCATTTCCATTTTGGCAGCAGACCTAGTCTTAGGTCTCCTTGACTGCTCAACTATCACTTAAACATTTTCAACATCTATGATCTGCTTGCTTTTGTCTTTAACAGTGTGTGCCAATGCTCTCCTTGATGGTTCTCCTTCACTAGGGTGGTTAGATTCTTGTGATACTTTCTACCTTAGTTCTTTATTTCTTACTGCAAATAGTCTATTGTTAGATGAGATTTGTCCAACTGATCTTGCAAGTCTTTGATTTTCTGATTCCTTTCATCAACTTCCACTTCTCCATGTGCAATTTCTGACATCTCAGCAGCTTGAACATGTGAAGATTCTATAGGAAATATTTTAGCTGAAGCTCTTTTTCTCGATCCCCTAGCCAATTTTTCTACCTTAGGTGAAAAGTGAAGTTTTTTAACACTTCTTTTTTCAACTAATTTGTTCTTAGTTGAAGGCTTTTTGACAGAGCTAGCTACTGAAGGCGAGGCCTCTTTGATTGAAAATAATGGGAAATCTATCTTAGTCCTTTAGCTATTAGAAGGTTGTGCCATCCACCCCGAAGAGATCAAAAATAAAAACAACTCCAAGAGTATCAAGCCATTGATAAAATCAGAATGTTGTTTTAAGAAGAAAACATAGATCATTTGGTAAAACTAAATTAGAGCACCTTTTAGATGAATTCTAAGATAAACATCTGGTTCTTCCAAGCATGAAGACATACATTCAAGATATGTAAAAACATAAGAAAAAATTACAACATGAAAGAAGCACAACACCAACAAGGTCTGATATAGGAATCTCTGCAAATCACCTTCTGTCTTTCATTCAGTTACAAAGAATTTCAAAAAATACAATGCACGTAGTCTCTTTATCTCTAATCTAACCAACATAACCCTCTCTTAGATTTTTACATATTAAATATATCAAAAATTTTCCATTCTCAGCCAGCTAGGTCAAATTTTCCAAAAGGAAAATAGTTAAACAACTAGATACATCGAACTATTCACCTACTCTGCATAAAAGCAAGAACTAATTACCAAACATAATTTTCTACTTAATACATCATTCAACTTAGAAATACTTATAACAACCACTAACCATACCATCCTAAGACATTTTTCCACCCAACAACATTATTAAACAACCTTGGAAACAAAAACATTTCGAATTTACAAGGCAAAAACAAGACTGAGGGAAAACACAACATCTATTGCAAAATTCCCAGTTTTGCAGCAATTTTCACAACACTTGGAGTTCTGTGTATTTGTAGTTTTCGTATGGGAGAAAGAAGAAACTGGGTAGCCTCAAAATATCCTTGTAATGGTGATGAACTCCTGAAACATGATTTGAAATGGTTGCAGACCTCCTGATCACCTGCAACAAACTTTCATAGAAAATTGTCAACTTTCACAACAAACTATCAACTTTCGTAGCACCTTCAAAATTTTGAGTATATGATGGTTTCTTTTGATATAAAGAGATTGAGGCAACATGTAAGTGTTGTTACATCATTACAATACCCAACAAGACAACCAAAAACCTCAAAATTTAGACATATCCTCATCATAAAAGACTACACAAAATGTGCAACATGCCCTTAATGTATTTTTGCAAACTCCACCAAAATTGACCTATTTATGACTTGTTGAGTAAAAATAAAAAATTTAAACCTTAGTAGAATCCTCCTAATGAAGATTTACCTTTGTTCTGGCCTCTACGAGTATATCCAACTTTCCCTTTTTCCTCTTTCTTCCAGGTTTGTTGGCCTTAGTAAGCTATTGCTTCACTAATCTGAGCCTCCTCTTCAAAACCAAGTTTGGGGTATACAAAATTCTCACTTTCATATGAAGAGGGATGGTCCAATTCAACTTTTTTTTAGTCTTGTCAAGGACAGGTTCAACAACTTGTAACTGTTTAAACAAATTCAACTTATCCCTTTGATCTTTTTCTACAAGCCAATCTACCTGCTGTTGAACTCCCTCAAGTTATTCCAATAATTTTTCAAACTCCTACTCATCGAAAACCACCTTTTGTTCTGGTTGAATAGTCTCCTCCATTTTCATTTCCATTTTGGCAGCAAACCTAGTCCTAGGTCTCCTTGACTGCTCAACTGTCACATGAACATTTTCAACATCTATGATCTGCTTGCTTTTGTCTTTAACAGCCTGTGCCAATGCTCTCCTTGATGGTTCTCCTTCACTAGGGTGGGTATATTCTTGTGATACTTTCTACCTTAGTTTTTTATTTTCTTACTACAAATAGGCTACTATTAGATGAGCTTTCTCCAACTGATCTTGCAAGTCTTTGATTTTTTGATCCCTTTCATCAACTTCCACTTCTCCATGTGCACTTTCTGACATCTCAGCAGCATGGATAGGTGAAGAGTCTATAGGAAATATTTTGGTTGAAGCTCTTGTTCTTGGTCCCCTAGCCATTGTTTCTAACTTAGGTCAGAAGTGAGTTTTTTTGACACTTATTTTGTCAACTAATTTGTTCTTAGTCAAAGGCTTTTTGATCGAGCTAGCTGTTGCAGGCGAGGCCTCTTTGGTTGTAACTAATAGGGTATCTCTCTTAGTCGTTGGGATATCACAATGTTGTGTCATCCACCCTGAAGAGATCAAAAATGGAAACAACACCAAGAGTGTCATGCTATAGATAAATTCTAAATGTTTTTTTAAGAAGAAAACATAGATCATTTGGTAAAACTAAATCAGAACACCTTTTAGATGAATTCTAAGATAAACATCTAGTTCTTCCAAGCATGAAGACATACATTCAAGATATGTAAAAACATCAGAAAAAATTACAACATGGAAGAAGCACAACACCAACAAGATCTAATACAGGAACCTATGCAAATCACCTTTTGTCTTTCATTCATTGACAAAGAATTTTAGAAAATACAATGCACACAGTCTCTTTCTCTCTAATATAACCAACATAACCCTCTCTTAGCTTTTTACATATTAAATATATCAAAGATATTCCATTCTTAGCCAGCTAGGTCAAATTTTCCAAAACTAGATACATCGAACTATTCATCTACTCTACATAAAAGTAGGAACTAATTACCAAACACAGTTTTCTACTTAATACATCATTAAACATAGAAATACTTATAACAACCACTAACCATACCATCCTAAGACATTTTTCCGCCTAAAACATGATTAAACAACCTTGGAAACACAAGCATTTCAAATTTACAAGGCAAAAACAAGACTGAGCGAAAACACAACATTTGCTGCAATATTCCTAGTTTTGCAGCAACTTTCACAACACTTGGAGTTTTGTATATTTTTATTTTTCCTATGGGAGAAAGAAGAAACTGGGTAGTCTTAAAATATCCTTGTAATGGTGATGAACTCTTGAAACATGATTTGAAATGGTTGCATATCTCCTGATCATCTGTAGCAAATTTTCATAGCAAATTGTCAACTTTCACAAAAAACTATCAACTTTCACAACACCTTCAAAATTCTGAGTATATGATGGTTTATTTTGATATAAAGAGATGGAGGAAACATGTAAGTGTTGTTACATCATTATAACACCTCACAACACAACCAAAAACCTCAAAATTGAGATATCTCCTCATCATAAAAGCCTATACAAAATGTGCAACATGCCCTTAATGCATTTTTGCAAACTCCACCAAAACTGACCTATTTATGACTTGTTGAATAAAAATAAAAAATTTAAACCTTAGTAGAATCCTCCTAATGAAGATTTACCTTTGTTCTGGCCTCTGCAGTATATCCAACTTTCCCTTTTTCCTCTTTCTTCCACGTTTCTTGGACTTAGTAAGTTGTTGCTTCACTAATCTGAGTCTCCTCTTCAAAACCAAGTTCCGGGTATATAAAATTCTTACTTGCATATGCAGAGGCAAGGAACAATTCAACTTGTGTTTAGACTTGTCAAGGATAGGTTCAACAACTTGTAACCGTTTAAATAAATTCAACTTATCCCTTTGATATTTTTCTACAAGCCAATCTACTTGCTGTTGAACTCCATCAAGTTGTTCCAATAGTTTTTCAAACTCCTTCTGCTCATCAAAAAACACATTTTTTTTCTGTTTGAATAGTCTCCTCCATTTTCATTTCCATTTTGGTAGTAGACCTAGTCCTAGGTCTCCTTGACTGCTCAACTATCACCTGAACATTTTCAACATCTATGATCTGATTGCTTTTGTCTTTAACAACATGTGCTAATGCTCTCCTTGATGGTTATCCTTCACTGGGGTGGGTAGATTCTTGTGATACTTTCTACCTTAGTTCTTTATTTTCTTACTACAAATGGGCTACTGTTAGATGAGCTTTTTCCATCTAATCTTGCAAGTCTTTGATTTTCTGATCCCTTTCATCAACTTCCACTTCTCCATGTGCACTTTATGACATCTAAACAACTTGAATAGGTGAATATTCTATAGGAAATATTTTGGCTAAAGCTCTTGTTCTCGGTCCCCTAGCCATTGTTTCTACCGTATGTGAGAAGTGAAGTTTTTTGACACTTCTTTTGCCAACTAATTTGTTCTTAGTCAAAGGCTTTTTGACTAAGCTAACTGCTGCAGGCGAGGCCTCTTTGATTTCAACTGATGGGGTATCTCTCTTAGTCCTTTGGTTGTCAGAAGGTTGTGTCATCCGCCCTGAAGAGATAAAAAATTACTGCCATGATTTCTCCTTCTCGTCAAGTTCCTTTATCACCAACATTTTGATCAATGAAAAATGAAACAAACTAAGTTTAATCTGATTCCCCTTGGCTTGAACTCTATCAACCATTTTTCTAAGACTCCTAAATAAGTAGTAAGGAAGATTCAAAGGTTTTTTTCTTGTAAAATGCATTAGGAGTCTTACATGATAATGATAGAAGTTATTGAACCTCCCTTCACATGTGGAATACGTTTGGATCACCTCCAACAATTTACTATGGTGGTCCCATAGATAGCTCCTTGGAACAACAGACCCATATCCCTCTTGGTATTCTGCTTTCAAAAAGTCTTTGAAATGAACCAAATCTAACTCCATACCCTTAAACCATTCCTCACCATGTAAAGGGATCTCAGTGGCATCAACTATTTATCGGGTTGTGATTGGAAAAGTAAGTGCTCCAAGATTTTCTTGTAATCCATCAAAACCCTTGGAAAAATCCTTAGTCATTGGTAGATTGTACCCCTGAACCTTTTCACAAAACCTTAAACACCCAACCTACTCAAAATCCACTCTGATGGTTGGATCTGATTTAATAACTGTGATATCTTGTGGCTAAAACCGAACAATAACGCCTCCCTTGTGCTTCTTTTCCTATGGAGTTGACATATTTTGGTTCTTTGTAGCCGTGAATAGTCTAGGGTTATGAAGCAACTTTGTTTGTGCAATAGAGGAGGAGTGATGATATTTTAAACCTATGATGATGACTAATAAACAACAAGATTTAGACAAAAGACTAATCAACATATAATTTCTCAAAAAACCCTAAAGACTAGCAAATTTTCAACAACTGGCAAAGAATTGAAAGGGACAATCACAACGCTTTGTGAAACATGCAACATTCAAGGCAATTGGGTTTGAAACAAGCACAAAAATTGGGTGAGGGGCTTCAATGCAATTTCAACACATGAAAATCTACACATGGAAGCTCTATGAAGAAGAATACAGTCTTGGAAATGAAGAAATGCAAAAGATGAAGATTGTGTGGTATTGCAACAATTAGGAGAAAACACAATGAATTACAAAAAATGCATTGATTATGAATTTTATCTCTTTTCTGGTTTTGAACGGCTTTAGTGGCTCAGGCATGAAAATTAAAATATTTCACAATCAAGGAACAAAGAGTGATTCAATTTTACACCTGTGAAAAGAGTTTAGACTTCGGATTGAGAAGAAAAATAACACTGTGTAGAAACACAACAAGGAGAAAGAACTGCGAAATAAGCAGAAAAGCAATGGTTTAAAAAATACAGTGAAGATAAATTCATCGATCTTGTAGGATTTCTATGATTTTTTCTAGGTAATACATGTAAATTGGAGATACATCCAACATTAAGGAACAAGGCTAAACTTGGGTTTACACTTGTGAAGGAGAATTGACCACCTATTTGTGAGTAATGCAACACTATGTGGCAACGCATCACCCCTGCCTCCTTTGTGCAGCAAATCAACACGAGTACACCACGACTTCTGATGGAAATGAAGAAGAACTAAGTGATGTTGAATGAAGAAAAAAGTTCAAATAACCTTCCAAAACAGTATGGAGTGGAAATGATAGCGATGATTGCGATTTGAAAGTGGAAATGATGAATGCGCAACATCTCCTGGAAAGCACATCACTTGAGGAAAGGAAACTAACTTTCCTTATTACCATTGTACTCCTGATGAGGTAATAACCACTCTTAAAATGACATCTAGACTGACTTGAAGAAACCTCCAAATTTGTGCCTAATCCTTTGTCATGATTGTTTTTATGTAAACTCAATCTCCATATTTAGATGACCAACTTATGATAACCAAAGTTTATTGACATGACCCCTCACTACTCTTCCATAATAACCCAATGAATCCACATGATTACTCCTTTAATAATGAAGCCTCATGACTTTAGACATTTGAACTTTTACAAATTAGATAGACTTTACATGACAATTAAACCAAATGTAGACCTCTTTAAACCATAATAGTAAGGTCACCATAACTAATATTTACAAATTGACCTCAAATAAAATAAAAGACTAGCATGCCCAAGATTCCATAACGTAGGACCCTAACATCATCTACTAGGTCATATATTCATTGTACATTTAATTACAAATCAAGACATGATGAGAGCCATACATCATCGCTATCATAAAACATGCTCATAACCATAATATAACCAACAAAAATATCAAGGATACATAAGGCATAAATGTCTCATATAAACCAATACATTTTCTCATAAAATACCAAGGAGAAATAGTTCTCATTAATGAATGCAAAATCCAACGTGGTATGGGACTACCATGTTCCACCCGACCGTAGATTGGCTAAACCAAATCTTTCTTTCATCCAATCACCCTCATGACATATTCCAAGCATGAATGTGGTACTTATAACCAAAATAAACTAGGGCCTCTCGAGGCTACAGTAATGCACCCTCAACAATAGAACCAGGCTTTATCGTAAACCCCACTGGATCACTAGGCCATAAACAATAAACATATAGTACTAGGATTTACCGCAATCCTCATGAGATCACTAGGCCAAAAAGAAACATGGATGCCACTGGATCTCTACACCTACACCATGAGAAATTTGGTTGTCCCAACCTCTCGGCTTTACTATGTATCCTACCATTATTGGTTAAGGGATTCCTAGGCCTATGAGGTCTCCACCCTTTGGGCTTTATCGTGTAACCCATTCTGGGATTCCTACGCCCAATCAAGGGTACTCACCATTGATATTTAATGTGTATCCCACCATTACTGGTCAAGGGATTCCTAGGCTTAATCGAGGTGTTCAATTTATGGATTTACTATGTATCCCATCTCGGGATTCATAAGACTTGTGAATAATCGTAGGACCACCCCACTCAGCTTCGATTCTATTTGACAATCCAAATCAACCACATGCAAAATAATCCACCACACCATGGCTATCTGGAAATGACAAGGCTACGCTGAAAAACACTGTCACACTTGAAAAATCCCATGCCCAAGAATGAAAATGCATAACCATGCATGTTGAATATAGCAAGGAATTCATACATGAAAATTGATACTTGCAAATAATCCCGCTGTAGGTACTAGATCTTGCTCTTTCTTTCTTGATCTTTTCTTCCTCTTGTCTTCTTTTCCCTTTCTTGATCCAATGCTGAAGTGCTCCAAAGTGTCCAAGAGTGAGAGAGAGATAAACCTTTTTTTTATCAATGAGGCTTCTATTTTCTTCAATTTTCCATTATTTTCCTTCATTTTCCTCCTCACATGCAACCTATGACCTTTCACCTTTGTTCTCTCCAAGTTTCCATTATTTTCATAAATAAATTGCCAATTAATGACAATTTTCCTTTCCAAATCCTTATCCATTTCCTTTGCCAATTTCCTTAGCCATAATAACTAAAATGAACACCCACACTAGGATGCCTTGACCAACATTCAACTTGAAATAAGTGTCCCATAACTGTGGTTATTATTTTGCCTTTATTAACTTTTATTACATGGAGTTGTCACCAGGGTTGTTACACCAATGTGCAACTTCGAGTCCCACTCAGTTAGAGTCTCGAGCACCTCCCATGACCTTGTCATATACTTCAATGCTCCACTATCCACGTATCAAGTAGCCTCATCGATGGTACCCTGTGAGAAATGAGAGATCAAAGAAAATTGCTCCTTCTCCAACCTCTTGGAGATATCATCTATCTCGGCAGAAGTGGCGACACCTGCAACCTGCTTCCCGTTCTTCTTCTTCTCATCATCTCCCTTCTTCTTCATTGGGAATCTTGTTGAAAAATGAACCATATTGCTCTAGTTGAATCACTTGATATTACTCAATTCCTTCTTCTACTTGCCCTTGATTCTCGTTGCAAGTTCCATGTCTTCATCTAAAGCCTTCTTGTTTGAATGAATATCCTCATCCCACAACTCTTCCTGAATGAAGTCTTCCCACAACCTGTTCCAATATTGCATCTTGTCCTTGGAAATGACCTCCTTGATGAAAAAATTCCACTCTGGAGTAAACCTCTTCAAGGAATTTTTCATCATCTCATAATCTACAATAGTCACATCGATGACAACAAGCTCATCTTGAACTTCAGACATCCTCGTCAGATACGAAGTCACCCCTTCACCCTGTATCATCTTAGTGGCCTTCAACTTATTCTCCAATACCAATATGTGGTTCTCGTTCTTATTATGGAACAAATTTTGAAGAGCCTCCTACATCTCATGGGTAGTGCTCTTCCTAGGCAGATGAGGTATTAAGGAATCCTTGACACCATCTAGGATGATCAACTTTTCCTTTGCATCCAACTCTTCATACACTTCCATCTCCTTAAGGTTTATTAGCTTCTTGATTTATTTCTTGGCAAACTCCCAGATCCGGTTGACCATCAAAACAAACTTTGATCCTTTCCTTCCATGGACTATAGCTCGACAACCCTTCCAACCTATCCTCATACCAGAGACCAACTTGCAACTTTGACATTGTGTGAGCCCTTGAACAACAATGTGACCACCT
Organism: Pinus taeda; assembly: GCA_000404065.3. Taxonomy (NCBI): domain Eukaryota; kingdom Viridiplantae; phylum Streptophyta; class Pinopsida; order Pinales; family Pinaceae; genus Pinus; species Pinus taeda. Next base: position 34,561 of record APFE030808215.1, read on the forward strand.
CCTCTTAAGTTGTACTTTGTTGTACACACTCTGATTCACTGGCCCTTCAAAGTAGCTATGATACCATGTTTTTCCATGATACTGGAGTCTAGGACAGAATCTTAAATCACTGATGCTACCAATCCAAGTATCACAACAAGACTACTTTTCACAGTGGAACAAGATACAATAGTAAATATACTAGTGTAAAAAATATACACAACTTTTTAGAAATTTATAGAACAACCCAACTTTGTTATATTAATGATATAATAATACAACATTATAGTGCTCCCATACTAGGGATAATGGCCCTCATACATCCACCACTATAAGAATACAAGATACAAGATACATTGATAGTCTAGTTGATGTAGCATGCAATCATGATTGCTTTGTCATATCCTATACACTGCAGGTCCTTCGCTTCCATTTCACAACAACTATCTCTATCAATGCACCATCTCATTTAAGTCACTGAAATCGGCTCTCCAATCTCCCACCTAGCTGATAATAAGTCCATCTATAACCAACACATAGGGTTTTCACGCTCACTAGCTACTCCTTTGTCATTCAAGGCCACAACAATTTTAGACTTCTTACCCATTGCTTCTCCTCAGCTACTTAGGACTTCTTCCCACTATAGTCTTCCTGTGCTACTCTAATGAAGACTATAATATGGCACAGGGAATGCCACCTATCATTGTCAAATGTCACTTCAACAATGAACATGGGCTATCTAAATTTCTCTTAGATGGATGGACCTTGAGCTCCTATTTTCTGCCTCTTCTAGCAGCCACCTTAGTTTATCAAGGTACTGCTATTGGTTACACTTAGTCCACTCTCATGCTTCCCTCCAATAGACCAAAAGTGTCTAATTCTAAGTCCTATCCTAGGACCACTCATCCATTACCATCTAACTCAACAAAAATACATCAGCAAACAGATACCTTAACTCCTCATGGGTTGATGTAGTACTATTGTAGGTCTAGTCCACTAGTTAGGGCTATTATCAAGCTACTACAACACCTTACCTCACCTTCTAAACCTACTCCAAGGATGTAGCCTGCCTTCTACAATCTTTGTCTACACTCCTTTGTTTTTCTAGGCTAATTCCAACCCCAAATAAGCCTTACGACCTTCCTATTCCAAGGAGATAAGTCTTGCGGCCTACCACACAACCTTTTAGCCCCTATCTGAGGAAGTCTAGGCCCATGGCCTACCTGTACTAAGCAAAACAATTTGTGACCTACTATTTAGAAGATAAGCCACCCATTAATACACACCAAAACCTGCCTAGAATCATGTTCTATAACTCAACCATCTCCCTGTTTCAATTCAGACTTGTGTTAACCAACAAAAGACACAAAAACGACTCCCAAACTAATTCGGCCTTGTAATCCTTTAGATTCGGCTACCTCAGAGATGTATTTCTATGAGATAGATGCACTTGGATGATGGTAGAATTACTCACACTTCACTTCTATTTATACAATCTCATGTCGTGTCATCAACCCCTATCTTGTGCACATTACAACACTAAGTCAACTTTCTCAATGTGCCAAACTAACCTGCAACCACACATAAAAATTAATATCTTGTCATAGACACCTTATATTTGAGTGATTTTCATTGCCCCTTTCTCCTCTAAGGGTCATCTAACACCTGTGTGTGTATAATCACTCAAATGCCTCATGGTTTCACACCCACTAGCTTGGGTGAAAAGCTCACATGCTTGGTTTCCAAGCCCACAAAGCCATTTGTTGCACCCCAACTTCCAAACCCTGAACCCTAGGGCTTGGACTACCTACTGTTGGCTTATATGGGCCTGACCTAGGTTCGAAAGAGTTATTAGCCAAACAAATATAGAAGCTACCAGCCCTTTCGGCAACAGCCCGCAGGGCGCGGACTGAGGTCTCACCCGAGGTAGCAAGGGAGGGTGTTGGAACCAGGTTTCCACACCCTTGGGATGTCTTGATGTGGTCCTGGAAGGTTCACACCTTGTTCTGTGGCTTCGCGCCACTCTGCTCCGTCCAGATTAGGAAACTCTTGAATACTTATTAATGCATTGTTATAGATTAGATCTCCCTTTTATGGTCTTTAAGCAAACATTTAACAGAATTCACCAGTTCACACACTTAAAAAAGATATAGATTTGCATAAGCTTAGATCATAAGCATACACACATAGGTCAAACAGTTATATTACCCAAATTAGCCAGATCTGCAATAACTCAGATTTCAGAATCAACTTGTCTTTATTCAATTCCTTCACCAATACATCTAGATCCACCCTGCGCACTCAACTGCAGGGGTCTGCACACAGAGATGTGGACTCTACTAGGCCTCTACACACACAGTTGCAGAGCCTCTCTCTACCTACCAACACCCTTGACTCGGACTTACAGATGCTTCAAGACTTCGCTCCTAAAAACCCATTACAGTTCAAATCCAATAGTACATATCAAAAGGTAACCTTTTACCCATAGAGCCTCACTCTATTTATGCATTCCCATGGTCTGCGAACCATGGGCAAGCTGACTTACTTCCTACTCTTCTATATTACTTCTTGGGTGGACAACCCTTTGACTCGATCTATTACATTTCGCGCTCCACATATTTCGGAGTTTTTACAATATTTTTATACTAATTTATAGGCTCTACACACCCAAAACTATTACACGGGACCTCTACTACCCAACAGGACCCCAACACAATCATCGTGACTCGTCCCGAGTCACTCGTTGGTGTAGCGAGACATGCTGCCTAGGCTCTGTGGTTCACCTCCCCATGAGTGACATCCTTCATTCTGCTGCTCCTTCTTCGTCTCCTACAATGCTTCTTCCCGCTCTTTCTTTGTCATTTCTACGTATTCTCACAACTGATACTGCTCATTCTGCTCTGCTCGGTTAACACAGAACACCCCTTTATAGGATTTTAGCTCTAGCTGGGGTGTCGCATACAGGACCTCCTCGTACCAACGTAGCCAATTTCTAAGTTTATAGATTCTCTTCGCACTGTCTGCTGCAGCTTGTGTTGCAATTTTGCAAGACCATTGCTACTGTTTGCGAGATCCCAAGCTTTAAGATACCCTAGAGACGACTTGTTAACTACAATTCCACTAATTGGCTTGGTATTCATAGCTTTTCCTTTAAACTTTATGGTTCGCCGACCAGCCCATGGGTAAGGTGACGACATCTGGACCAATTCTTCTTTGTGCCTATAAACTTCCAGCACATCCCCTCCCATCGATGCTAAATTTTGCATGGTGCTCACAGCTGTCCACATCGTATTTTTTAGAAAGCCCAACACCTTTGGCCATATCACAACTCTTGGCCTTACTCCTTGAGCATAGATAATGAAGAGTTCCATAGTGGTGGGGAAGCACAATAGCTTAAGGTTCTTAGAAGTGCAGCTTGTTCGGTGAAGACCCCTTTGTGATTTATAAGTGTTTTGAAATTCAAATTTGGTGGCTCCCACCTTTTTTGGTGTCCTTATGTTAAGCTTGCAGCAGATCGTTCTTGATCCAGTTCGTACCTTATCTCTTAATTGCCTGTTGCCTGCTCCCTTTTGCCATAACTCAGACCTCTTGTCATGAATAGTGACAACAATGGTCACCTCTCTGCTTATCAACATAGCAGCGCATCCTTGTTCGCGCAACCGCGATCCTTATGATAGACCATATCCATGCACACCCCAGTGGTCACGCAGCTCCCCCCCATACTGCTTTATCATCCCATGATGTCTTTCAATTGGTTGGAGCGGTGAGATTGTCCTTCTATCGGTTAGTCAAGTAGTTGACCCACCCATGTAGAGCTTCAAGTGACTTCCATTGACTTATCCTGGGAAGGGGTCTCCATTGAGCTTAGCAAGCTGGACCGCACCTCCATCTGTAACTTCTTTGACTACATAGGGACCCAGCCAATGCATTCAAAGTTTGCCAGAGAATTTTTCGAACTTGTTGTCATACAATAATACTAGATCATTCTCCTTGAAAGTGCGCACCTTGATATGGTGATCATGCCACGCTTTCTCTCATTGTTTTTGTACTTGTTGATGGAATTTGGCTAAAAACCCTTCCTCCTTAAATTCCTCCAGTTGCGCGAGCTCTTCCTCTAAAGCCCCATAGTCGGCCATGCCTGTTATTGCCACAATTTGCAAACTGGGTACAATATATTCCATGGGCATAACGACTTCCTTACCATAGACTAACTGGAAAGGTGTCTAGCCCGTTAACTTCTTGCACGTGGTTCAGTAAGCCCATAGCATAGTGGGGATGCATAAGTCCCAGTCATTTCGCTGCGCATTATAGACCTTAGTCAACGCAGTCTCCAAAATTTTGTTGAATGCTTTGATAGTCCCATTTTCTTGCGGATGGTATGGAATACTCTGTTTATGATAGATCTGAAATTCCTCAGTGAGTGCGCTGATTGTTTCATTCAAAAAGTGTGTTCCCTGGTCGCTGATTAGAATTTTGGGATATCCAAACTGTGTCAACATGTTCTCGAACAAAAGTTTCACTGCTGTAGTAGTCGTGTAGTCCTTAATCGACTGTGCTTCTACCCACCGAGTCAAATATTATGTTGCGGTGATGATATAGCACTCACCCGTCTTCCCTTGAGGTGCAATAGGTCCCACAAAGTCGATTTCCTACTTCTTGAACAGTTGCAGCGTCATCTGTGGATTGAGTGGCAATTCATCCCTTCACGATGGTTTCCCAGTCCGTTGACATACTTCGCAAGCCCGACAGTATGCTTTTGAGTCTTGATGTAGAGTTGGCCACCATAGTCCTACACGAAGAATCTTCTGTGCTGTGGCATGACCCACATAATGTCCTCCAGCAATCCCTCCATGTGCTTTTTCCAGGATCTATCCTCACTTAAATTCAGGTACATATCTATGTAATATTTCTTCGTTGCCCATCTTATAGAGGTGTCCTGCAATAACAATAAAGTCTACTGTGTGTATTACCAATTCTTTCTTCTGTTGAATATCCCTGTGGCACGATTCCTATGGTTAAGAAGTGGATTATGTCCTCAAAATGGTCATCCGTGAGGTGCACTGCATACAGCTGTGCATCCGGTAGTCCTTCCTCCAAGTTTGTGGGCTCTTCACCGTTCTCAATTTGAGATAGGTGGTCTGGGCATGCGTTCAGACATCTGGGCTTTACAACGACTTCAAAGTCATACTCTTGGAATAATAGCAGCCACCTACAAATGTGCCCCCCCAACATAGGCTTATTCACTAGGTATTTTAGCGCTAAGTGGTTAGTATACATCTTAAAGTGTCCTCCGAGCAGATAGTGGCAGTATTTTTGGAGCACATATACCATCGCTAATCCTTCTCGCTCAGTAGTGGAGTAGTTCTTCTTAGATTTTGACAATTGTCGACTTACGAATGTGATTGGGTGATAAATTCCCTCTACTCCTTCTTGAGTAAGTACCACGCCCAATGTGATACATGACGCGTCAACATGCACATGAAATTCAATGTCCCATTTCGAAAAGACCAATATAGGGGTTGATGCCATCTTTTCCTTAAGCATTTCTAGACTTTTTTTGCATTCCTCATCCCAGCAATACGTAGCATCCTTCTTCAACAATTGTTCCATTGGTGCCATGATCTGTGCATAGATTTTTATGAACTTCCAATAGTAACCAGTGTGTCCTAGTGTGGCGCGCAGTTGTTTGACACTTCACGACGCTTGCAGATTGAGTATGACAACGATCTTCGCCGGATCCACCATCAGACCTTGGTTAGAAACCACATGGTCGAGCAGGTTCCTGAAGGGGATGAGGAAAGTACAATTCTTTAGGTTAGGCACAATTTGGTGCCGTCGACAAGTGCCCAACATTAACCATAAACTCACGGTATGTTTCTTAACTAGCCCAAATACGGTCCAATCATCAAGGTATACCTCTAAGAACTTGTGTATAAACTCCATGAATGTAGCTACCACAATGCGGGAGAATATCTTTGGCGTGTTATTTAGTCCAAAAGGCATCACCGTATACTGAAAACAACCCTACTCAGTGGCGAAAGTTGTCTTACTCCTGTCCTCTGGCACCATCTTAATCTGGCGGTAACCCGAGAAACCATCCGTGAATGAGTAGGCTTCCTGTCCTCCCACATTTTCCAGTACCTCGTTTGTAAGTGGCATCGGAAAGGGATCATTGACACATGCATCATTGAGCTTCCTAAGATCGACACAGATGCAAATTTCACCCTTTTGTTTCTTCTCCTACACAACCATAGGACTTACCCAGTCAGACTCTTCTACCAGTTCAATTATTCCTATTGCAAGCATCTTGTCCAACTCTTCGCGGACCTTCGCTTTGTATTTTGGATTCAACCGGTAAGGTTGCTACTTAACTGGCTTTGGATCTAGCTTTAGGGTTATCTTCATCATTCCCAGGTCACCGAGGATCCCTTTTAACTCCGTGATTTTTGTGGGTAATAAATCTTGATATTCTCGAATGGACTCAACCACCTTTTCCACCGTGGCATCGTCCCAATAATCTCCCAGTGTTGCATACTTAGGCTTGTCCTTCGTTCAGATGTTTACTTGTTTCGTTTTTAGTGGCACGATAATGTCTGGATCCTCGGTTGCTGGTCCGCACACCTCATGAATCCCCTATGTTTCTAGAATATTGATGTTTCTAGGGTCATCCTCATCATCTTCTACCAAAACATTGTAACATTCCAAGGCCTGGCTCAACTGTTGCGACCAGCTTGGCTGCACGATTTCTTCTAGTTTCAATGGTATTTTGAAACTAGTGGCCTTTACCACTTGTAACGCATCGTCCACAGTATCCATCCATTGATCCTCAAAGAGGGACGTTGACAGAAACCCTTCACGCAGGATATCCCATTCGCCTGTGCCATGTCAGAGCTTTGTTTCAGTATACCAATTCCTTGGGATGAAGTCCAAGGCATGATAAAATAAATGTACCCACTCCTGTTGAGGCTCTTCTCCATAGGCTTGGATCCATTTGGTCAAGTGCATGCACAGATCGTCATGTCCATCGTATTTCTCCATCGTGCGTAGTTCCAGCCTCCCAAATCTTATATGCATCATTTACCTATAGTCGCGCCAATTTTTGAAGGTTCCTTCATGTGTGCCCTACCAATGCACAGGCATCAAGTGTAATGCCCATTTCAACGCATCGAACTGCTGGTGCTCTGGTACCGTGCTTTCAAATTTGATCAAGAATTCATCTACTACTGTTAACCCATCATACATCGGTAGTTCACGGTCCTGCGCTTTAACGCAACATGACAATTTAGTCACCATATTGCAGTTTAACATGGTTATCCCATTCAGCCGACTATGCCATCTCTCATCTTCTTCATCTGAATATTCGGTGCAAGATTCTGCATGCTCCCATGATATTCTTCCATCTGTCGTCGGATTGTACCATACTTGACATCGTGTATTGATTTTATAAATAAAATCTAATTCATCATCACTGCCTCCATCATGCACAGGTTTAGTGTAACACGGTCCTTCAGCCGAGTCTAGTGATGACTTCTTCTCGAAGATCATTTTCCACTTCTTTAAATTAATAACTCCATTCATGTCAGTGGTCTTGTCTATTCCTAATAATGCAGGGTATGGGATACTTTCATCCACAATTTTGATTACCTCGAAGTCCATTCAGGTGCTTGCGCCTTCTCTATCTACCATAATCCCTTGCAGTCTTCCCATGGGCAGGATATGCTGTTGATTCACCATCCTCAATTGAATAGGAGACCATTGCAGTGTGGGCTTGCCCATGCACTCCCACGTTTGTTTATTTAGTACATTTGAGTTTGAGCCCAAGTCCAGAATGATCTGATCCATCTCATAGTCACCAATCTGCGTTGTTAACTGCATTTCCCACCTAGTCCACGATGCATGTTTTCCCAATTTTCGGATCACGCAAGGTTAACTTGACCCTACGCACCTATTTATCAATTTTTGCAAGCCCTTAACCGCTCTATTTTCTCGAAGAAATTTCATGCATGTCTCTAAAAAGGTAGTCAGCATCGAGGGATCCCTTTCTAGCTCAGATTGATCCTTACTACCTGGGGTAGAGACCTCCACGAAGCTCTCCCTAGCTTCCAGTCGTGTTTCCTTGCAAACTCATGCATCCTCCTTGGTTCGTTTCCCCTTATCTTCTCCTATGACCATGCCACTTTTGAGCACCATATTTACGTTGGGATCTTCTTCGCATGGTTCGAACCTCATCATCTGGACGTTTTGTGTCATCGTAGGTTGTGTTGCCATTTTCTCACGAATCTACGTTATCAGTGTGGGGAAATCTATCAGTTCATGGTCGAATTGTTTGCAGTAAGGGCACGATATTCTGGTCGAATTGTTACAGTCCCACACATAGTGACCTGGTCCCCCGTAGTTGTAACAGATGAGCTGCCAACGATCCCTTCCCGGTCCCCTTCCTCCCCGTCCTAATCCATGTCCCTGGAACCCACCATGCGCTATCGCTGCAACTGGATCTTGACCTCACACTTCAGTATGGATTCTGTAGGCACGTGACTGGTCCATCAATAATTTATAACTACAATAGTCTCGTTCCTCGTGGCCCACCGATCTGCAAAAGTTGCAAAATAGCGTTGGGGGGTGGGGGTTGTCTCATGTTCTGTAATAGATGGCAGTTGTCTATGGCATGCTTTCCTCCCTCTTGACATATCGCGCACCAGAGTGCAAGCGCCGCGCTTGGCCCTGCATGTACCTCTGGTCGTAGTGGCGTTGGTCTCCCTGCTGCCACATAGTTCGCAAATACTAGATAATGATCTTTATCATGACCCTGGATTCTACACTTTATACACCATACTTCCTCGCGAGCTTCTGGGCGAGGTGCCTGTTCCTGTTTTAAATTCTTCATTTCTAAATAGAGGTTTTGTATTTGCACTTGGATTTGCTGAATCCCAACCCTGGGTCTTGTAATGGAGTTTCGTGCAATTTCATCACTGTCTCCAATGCTTCAGCCTAGGTTGAGATCTTTTGTTGTGACAAAGCCATCCTCAGATGCGGTGTCAATGATGCCACAAACCAAGCACAGTGTTGCGTAACCGATAATTTCATGTTCACCTCGTGGATGGTACTTTTCAGTCTTTGATCCAGATCCCATGGGGTTTCACCAGGCATCATTGTGATCTCCTTGAACCCTATGATTGACTGTGTTTCTAACCTTGGCCGGCTAAATTATTTCTTCAATTCGGTGCGGATCTCTGCTGTCCCTGCATTCGGGTGATCGCTTGAGTATTTTATATACCATGTCAATGCTTGGTCCTACAACACTCTAACTAAGGTAGCCTTTCTGTTATGAAACCAGATCACAAAAAGATAGAAAAGATAGTTGAACGCCTTAGAATTCAACCTCTTCGAGGGGGAAACCTCCTTTAAAAAATGAACAGTTCTTGGATGATACAAATGACAAGACCCCCTTTCTATATATAGGAGTGTAAGGGGTCATAATATAATTAGATCCGACATAACAATAATAATGTAAGGGCACAATAATAACAATAGTGGGCTTCTATGGGGCACAATAATAACAATATGGGGACTACATGGGTACAACAATATAATAAAGGGGTTGTACTAATAACAATAAGGGGTTACGCTAGTAGTATAGGGGCCTAACATGCCCCTCTCCTTCAAAAAATGTTGTCCTCAACGCTTGAGTAGTTCTTGATGATTTTGTATAAAATTCTTGTCCTCCCATGTGGAATATTCAGTGGGTAAGTTCTTCCACTTGATGAGATACTTTGAAATTGATCGATTTCGTAGTTGTCAGGTTCTTTTTTTGTGAGTGCTCCAGGTTCCAATTTGATTTTTCCTTCCTCTTCAAGTTCTGCCAATATTATTTGAATTGGAATATTCTGAAACTTTTGAATGAGTGGCCATAATTCTTCGTCCTTCTTCCCTTCATCCCTTGCTTCAGTTATCCCAATTTGGTTGGATAATAGAAATAACACAAAACAATGCTTCCACATCCTCATCCTTTCTTGAGAGTGCATCTGCAACAAAATTTTGCTTCCCTTTTCTATAGATGATGTCAAAGTCATATCGCAACATATTTGTGACCCATTTTTTTTGTTCTTCTAAAGATAATAGTTGTTCTAAAAAGTATTTAATATTATCATGACCCATTTTTACCTTGAAGTGTCTTCCCATTCGATAAGGTCACCATTTCTTAAGTGCATATAGTGTTGCCCACATTTCCTTCTCATAAATAGCTTGTTTGAGATGCAGCAGTAAAAATACCCAATCACCTACATCAATTTTTTTTTCACTATGATGTTGATCTACCTATTGTTTCATTTGATTTTGCACCAAAGTGGCATTATCCTTTAAAAGTTGGAGAACTTGTTGTTGATGCTCGATGTGGTCTTTCACTGCTTGAACCTTTTTCTTCTTGATATGTCCTTCTACCTTTAGAGTTTGAGGAGTCGTAATTTCTTTGAATCCTTTACAAGATATGGTTGGATTCATTTCTTGATGCTCGATGTGATCTTTCACTTCTTGAACATTTCTTCTTTATCGATGTGATATTTCACTTCTTGCACCTTTCTCTTCTTGATATGTCCTTCTATCTTGAGAGTTTGAGGAGTGGTAATTCTTGCCAATTCTTTATAAGATATGGTCTGATTCATTTCTTCTTTCTTTGGGGTTGGGTCATGGTGTATATCCTCTTCTTTTGATGTTTCTTGATCCTTTTCTTCCTCCTTTTCATACTCAATGTAAAATAATTTATTCTCAGCAAACTTATGACCATTAGTGCATTTGCTATCACAATTGTAACAAAGCCATTTTTTCCAATTGTTGTTGTGTAACCCTTGTAGGTTGTGGAAGGCTAGGAGAAACAACACTTCCATCTTTATAGCTGTGAGGGGTAGACTTACTTGTTTCCATAATGTTACTTTCCACTATGTAACAAAGCCCTTTTACTCTTTCCAATTGTTGTGGTGTTGCTTTAAAGAAGGTGTTTCTCTTTGTATCCTCATAATGTGCTATCATTTTCCTCTGTGAAAATTGACCCACGCAATAAGTTTTTTATGAAAGCAAAGCCCTTATTACCATAAAAATTGATCTGGTTCTAAATATGAAAGTGCAAACATACCTTTTGTAATAGTGGTACACCATGTAGATCAACATATTGCTCCATCTGAAGTATCCAATTTACCGGATCCTTGCCATCAAACTTCCTCATCTTGCTTTTTCTTGATTTTAGGAGCTTGATCTTGAAACGACTGTGACTCTGTAATTTTGGATCTTTAAGTTCTAAAATTGCGATCTGCAATAGCCCTCTGCATCCTCTTTCCAATTCCACCAGTCTGATCCAAACTGGATTCTCCAAGGAAGAGTTATGCCAAATCTCCCACAGTGACCTGATTATAGACTAGTTCAGTAGAGCGAAATTGCACGACATGCCAAGTGTTACTGTTTCAACCTCTGGCTCTAAAAAATATATACAAGAAGCTACATTCCGTCCTCTTTCTGTACCTTCTTATGAAATTTCAATCCGATGCTCAGAGAGAAAGTTACGATGATTTTTCCCAGGTCACCTGTTTGGAATGTAATTTAGGAGTCTGAAAAAAGACCAACTTCCTCACATCATATTTCCGCAAATATAGCATGAAAAGCTTTGAAATTCGGACTCGAGATTTAGTGTGATTTCATCTCAAATGGATTTTTTCTTCGTTTCTGAAAATTTACAGAAAAAAAATTATAGTGAAAATTCCACGATGACCTATTTGGAGCAGCGAAACCCTAGAATCCAAAAGCTCTAATACCAAATGTTATGAAACCAGCTCACAAAAGATAGAAAAGATAGTTGAATGCCTTAGAATTTAGCCTCTTCGAGGGAGCAACCTCTTTACACAAATGAACAATTCTTGGATGATACAAATGAAAAGACCTCCTTTCTATATATAGGCGTCTAAGGGGTCATAATATAATCAGAGCCGACATAACAATAATAATGTAAGCGCACAATAATAACAATAGTGGGCTTCTATGGGGCACAATAATAACAATATGGGGACTACATGGGTACAACAATATAATAATGTGGTTGTACTAATAACAATAAGGGGTTACGCTAGTAGTATATGGGCCTAACACTTTCTGATATTATCATTCATAATTCTGTGTGCGTCCCATACCGATGTCACCACAAACCAAAATTGTTCTGGATCTTCCTACTCCTTTGAATACTAGTATTTGGATTGTGCTCATCACTTTTAACTTCTGGTTTGCGCGTCGGTGTACTCTAAACTACTACTGTTCATGATCCCTTCCATCCTTAAATTCTTTCTCTATAGAGTTCTAGCATTCCTACATCAGATATCCCTTAGGTAGATCCTGGTCCCGACAATGGAACCATTTGTTGGCTTATATGGGCCTGACCTAGGTTCGGAAGAGTTATTTAGCCAAACAAATCCCGCAGCTACCGGCCCTTTCGGCAATAGCCCATTGGGCGCGGACTGAGGTCTCACCTAAGGTAGCAGGGGAGGGTGCTGGAATTAGGTTTTTGCACCATTGGGATGTCTTGATGTGGTCTGGAAGGTTCGCACCTCATTTTGTGGCTTCACGCCACTCTGCTTTGCATAGATCAGGAAACTCCTGAATACTTATTAATGCTTTGTTATAGATTAGATATACCTTTTATGGTCTTTAAGAAAACATTTAATAGAATTCACTAGTTCACACACTTAGAGAAGATACAGATTTGCATAAACTCAGATCATAAGCATACATGCATAGGTCAAACAATTATATTAACCAAAAATTAGCTAGATCCACAATAACTCAGATTTAACACAGAATTTCAGAGTCAACTTATATTTATTCAATTCCTTTGCCAATACATCCAGATCTGCCCTACGCACTCAGTTGTAGGGGTCTATGCACACAGCTGCGAACTCTACTAGGCCTTTACGCACACAGCTGCAAAGCCTCTCTCTACCTACAAACACCCTTGACTCGAACTTACAAATGCTTCAAGACTTCTCTGCTAAAAACCCATTATAGTTAAGATCCAATAGTACATATCAAAAGCTGACCTTCTACCCGTAGAGCCTCGCTCTATTTATACATTCCCATGGTTTGCAGACCATGGGTAAGCCGACTTACTTCCTACTCTTCTATATTATTTCTTGGGTGGATAACCCTTTGAATCGATCTATTACATTTCACGCTCTGTATATTTTAGAATTTTTACAATATTTTTATCCTAATTTATAGGCTCTACACCCCCAAACTGTTACACGAGACCTTCACTGCCCAAGCATTAATACACACCAAAACCTGCCCAAAATCACGTTCTATGACTCAACCATCTCCCTATTTCAATTCAAACTTGTGTTAACCAACAAAAGACACAAAAACGACTCCCAAACTAATTCGGCCTTGTCCTCCTTTAGATGTGGCTACCTCAGAGATGTATTTCTATGAGATAGATGCACTTGGATGATGGTAGAATTACTCACACTTCACTTCTATTTATACAATCTCATGTCGTGTCATCAACCCCTATCTTGTTCACATTACAACATTAAGTAAACTTGCTCAATGTGCCAAATTAACCTGTAACCACACATAAAAATTAATATCTTGTCACAGACACCTTAGATTGAGTGATTTTCATTGCCCCTTTCTCCTCTAAGGGTCATCTAACACCCGTGTGTGTATAATCACTCAAATTCCTCATGGTTTCACACCCACTTGCTTGGGTGCAAATCTCACATGCTTGGTTTCCAAGCCCACAAAGCCATTTGTTGCACTCCAACTTCCAAACCCTGAACCCTAGGGATTGGACTACCTACCAAGCTACCAAATCACAAAATGCTCTTTGACACATTACGTGAATAATATATAACAAAAATATCCTAAACCAACCTTACAGGATGAAAATCATGTTCTTGCAACTAATCACCTTCTAGAGGATTACATTTTCATGAAATTTACATAAAATTAAGAAAATTCCTGTCCATTTTCTTAAGTTTCCACGATGCTCCTTCTAGTCTTTTGGGAATCATAATATTATTTGGGGTGAGTCGATTCTCTAGCATGAGACTCTCGCACTTGAAAATTTCATGATATCATGATCATGTGTCTTCCATGCTACTTCTCATCCATATTCTTCTTCGATCTTCTTCCTCCTTTGCATGCATCTTTGAGCTTCTCCTCACACTTAGTCGTGAGTTGCAACTAAACCTCCATTGACACCACTCCAAATCTCATTCTCTAGCTCAAACTTTGGGAATTTCAGGTTCAACTCCACTGGAATCTCTCAAGCTTTCTCTACTCCTATGGATGTTGCATGCAACTCACTTCTCTTGACAATTCTACCCACAACTGCAGCTGTAATATTTTCTCTTGTAAGAAATGTTTCCATTCTCTGACACAACTTGATAAAAACTGCTCAAGGGATCTCATACCACTTGATGAACATGAATTTGGGGGTCTACAAATTTTGATCTCCTAATGGCTTCACTCCGGAAGCCTGTGGATTATGGACCGACAAAACTAGTTATCCTTTTCTTATTAGCAACAATTGAGCTCAATTCATGCTCCCAAATCACAAAAAAAACTCAATGGTGTTGAAGCCATTATCCATTGGTGTAGTCAACATCTCATAAAATTTAGTGTTGAAGGAGAAAGGTAACTTGGGAGTCCCAACTTGGGTTCGTAGGTCAAGCTATGGGGTGAGGTCAGGGGTCAACACGTATAGTGACAATAGCTTCTACCCGCATCAAATTCACGTGGGTTGTGCTCAAGGTTGGGGTCGATACCTTGGCTTATTTATCCTGAACAAATTAGGGGAATTTTGAGGTCCAAAATGGGCCTCCTAAGGAATTTATAAAATAATATTGGAAATAATAAAATAAGATTATATTACATTATCAAATTTTAGAGGGGAAAAAAATCAAAATTTTCAACTTGTATTTTCAACTTATCTCCCTATGAGTTTACTCAAATTTTGAGCGACAACACTTGGATGAAAAATTTGATTCCTCATCCAACGAGTACCCATGTTCCATAGTTTCAATGGTCCCTGCTACATGAAAAATGGGAAATACATGAAAAACGTGATTGTAATCATGTTTTTTCATGTATTTCTCATTTTTCGTGTAGCAGGGTCCATTGAAAGTGTGCAACATGGGTACTTGGATGAGGAATTAAAATTTTCATTCAACGAGTACTTTCACACAAAATTTGAGTAAAACCTTAGGGAGATAAGTTGAAAATACGAGTTGAAAAGGTAGTTTTATTATTTTATTATTTTTTAATCTTTTTACCTTTTTACTCCAAAAATGGTGAATCATACCCCATGGTTGACATCGTCATATTGAGTCCTATTGGTTCTTATAAAGTTTATTTTGGTTGTACATTTTTCTTAAGAGGCCCATTTTAGACCTCAAAATTCCCCTAATGGTTTCTCACCTCGAGTGCTTTGAGACTCGACTAGCCCAACTATGTCTCGAATCGAGTTAGAGGTTGGGCTGGTCATTTTATTTCGTTACTTGATGGGAACACTCATTGATTCCTCATCATGGTTCTACAACTCGGTTCCAACTTTTTGATCTGGTGTTCCTC
The DNA here is from genome assembly GCA_000404065.3 of Pinus taeda. Lineage (NCBI taxonomy): Eukaryota > Viridiplantae > Streptophyta > Pinopsida > Pinales > Pinaceae > Pinus > Pinus taeda. The sequence goes on from APFE030808215.1 coordinate 50,146, forward strand.
ATCTCTTCCACTGACATAATTTCCTACGACCATCCAAGGACTTTTCCATTTCCAATATCCACCAAACCAACCCTAATAGAATGAGAATCTTGTTCTTTCCAACTAATTTCCTTATAGAGGCTTGCATTTTCAATTGAAATTTACATAAAATTAAAAAAAATTGTGTCCATTTTCTTAAGCTGCTACAATTCTCCTTCTAGAGTCTTTTGGGAATTAGAATCTAATTTGAGCCAATTCGATGCTCCTGCATCAACTTTCCATGATAGTGGAATAGAAAATAAAAAGTGATACTTAGCTTGAAACAATGACAAAACACCTTGGCAACCTAAAATCTTCAATTTTTTTTTTTCCATTTTATCCTTGCCACAAAAAACACAACAATATCTTTTAAAAATTTTTGAAGGCTAGATTTCACTACCAACCTTTTCTAGTGTAGAATCTGTCCCAAAACCTTGTGTATTAAATAAGAGTGTGATTTCCATATGCATTGGGGTCTATGCAACCGTTGTAGTAGATGATTCTTCATTCTCCTATTTTTTTTTCAAACAAGCAACAATGTTGGAAGAGCATTTCACCAATTTTTGGAGGGCCTTGGTCACATAAATATAGAATGGTTTCTCATTCCTCTATCTATAGTGCTTTCAAAAAGGGCCCAATCCATGTCACTATGCTGTAAAAAGACAAGGGATGTTGCTCTTATCTTTGTATTAGTTTTAAAACAACCGTGAATCCAAGCACACACCTATCTCCACTAGACATGTTTCCATCCACAATTTAGGCTTACCATAGAAGGGTGCAACATGCATAATTTATAGTACACTTTGTTGACATGTGGGTAGGAGTAAATGTTTCCATCAAGTGGTTACCCCTTGTAAGAAACTAATAGAAAATTTATTATTATTTTTTAAAATCTATTAAAATTGTTTAAACCACTTTGTTTGTCATATAATTATGCAATAAGTAAATTAATACTAACCAAATACTTATGAAAAAACGAGAAAAGATGGATGAGGTAATGTGGTATTAGTAGTGAGTGGAAAGCCCTCATAAGGCAAGGAATTATTGCTCTATGGAGACAAAGCTCATATTTCATTTGAAGCTTCAGTTTGGCATTGGGATGCCCTTTCCCGTCAACATAATGATGACTGACATAATGTCCTTGATTTAGTGCAAAAAGAAACACATGTAGGTAAGGAAGCATGTGGATAACAAAACATGGTGACTATGATCTTGTCCAATGATAGGATTGTGAGACTAATTTAATCCATATGTTTTTTCTAACATGGTATTAGAATGTGTGAAAGGAACAAAGGAGCCATCCAGCATTAACTATGGTCCTTTAAGTTTCATGGACAAGGGATTCACTACAATTTCAATTAGTTATGCATTAAAACCTTTTATAACTTTGTGATCAAATAATTCAATCCAAGTAATGCCATAGTTTTGAAATCATGATATCAAATTTTCTAGAAATAAATTGTGTAAGAAATTTCCATTGTCCAACATTTTTAGAGGATACTCCACCCATCATTAGGAACATATAAAAATTAAATCTCTTACACAATTTATGAATGAAGTGTATGACTTGAAAGGTTGGACATTAAAATATCTTACATAGCGTATTTCTAGAAAATTCAACATCATTATGAATAATAGTGAAAACCTACACACTCAAATAGTTTTGGAAATTGTTCCAAAAGAAAATGTTGAATATAAAAACTTACTTCATGCCTATCCTAGTTCATAATGCAAATATATGAAAATACATTGTTTGAGCATTTTTGTTAAAATCCAAAATATGTCTTCGAGTAAGAAAAATGGTGATAAAAACTTCCAAGGTTAAGTATATCAAGGTTGTATATCAGGAGAGCATGATCTCACATTCCCTAAAATGTTTGGTGATACCTGCAATGCTCATTTGAGTTGTTTCAAACATTATTCATAAAGATGCATGCAAATAATGTGTTCTCAAAGTCACACATTTGGTTAATCTTCTATAGCCAATCCCTTCGCCCCTCCCCAATTGATATATTATATATATATATATATATATATATATATATATATATATATATATATATATATATATATAATATTATATATAATATATATATATATATAATCCTTGGCATGCTTTTTCACACACACACAAAAATATATGTGCATGCTATGGTGGGAAAATGATGTCAAGGCATGCCTTTATTGATTTTTTTGCAATGAGCGTATATTTTAATAACATGTGCTATTAATTTGAGTATGAGCATTATATATATATGATTTAGTTGGTACCAAACTATAGTGGATTATTTCATGATTGGAACTAGTATTGGTATTGGAAATAAATAAACCAAGAATGGAAGCCAAATTTGAACATAGATATCCAACTCATGTTAATGAATTCATATTGAAGTCTAATCTTAAATTGGTAGTGAATTGTAGAGACATTACACTTTAATGTCACATAAAAAGATACACGTTGGTGATATAGATGGGCCATTGGCTTACCTTTTATAGACAACATGGTATCAAATATATGTTTGAAAGGATTTGGTCAACAACCTATATGGTAAGCATCCATAGTGGATAATGAAAAAGTGGAGAAACATTGTTTCAAGTTCTATGGAGGAGTATACATGAATATTGTAACAAAAAATGATTTAGAATCCACGCTTACTTAGTTGGAGTGGAGCATTGTTGCATTGATTGAGATGGTAACACAACTATTGGTAATGAAAGATTTAGAAGCTAGGTTTATTCCAATGCAATAGAGCATTGTATCATTGACCAAGACAATAACATAATTATTTATAGAGAAGGGTAAGGTAAGAAACATAATAGAGATTGAGCATGAAGAAAAAATGTTGTTCAATCTTTTTCTGAAGGCCAGAAGCATGGATACTTAGGTGATAATGATTCCCTCAATTCATCTTCCACTATTCTAGTTAAGGTTGAAGCAAAACATGAAATAACATCTGATGATGGTCAAGCTAATGTTGAAAAGTTAAATACTTGGTTGAATCAATTGGATTTTTCTTTTGACCTCTGTTAAATCAAAGTAGCACAATTGATTTCTTTTGCCTCTGAGAAAATGTATGCACATGCTTTGTGAGTAGCACAATTAATTTATTTTGCCTCTGAGAAAATGTATGCACATGCTTTGTGATGGTGGGGGAATTATGTAGATATATTATAGATGTGCAAGAGCCCATCATTATAGAAAATCATTGTTTAAACCATATTTCTATCCCATCGATTACAAAGAGCAACAACTCATAAAATCATAGTGCTTTTGGGTAGATCAAGGAAAAAGTGCATAATATTACATTCCCAAATTCTATAACAAGCTATTATGCTGGGTATCTCTTTGGAAGATATTATGGTAGAGGTGAAGTAACTTTGAGGACTATTCAACAATATTGGAAGGTAGGTACAATTTCTTAGTGTGAAAAAAACATAGATGAAATGAGCAAGGAAGCATTGCATTGGACTTTAGGAGGGGTAGTGAGAAAAGGGCCAAAAATTTATCATTAAGCCTAAAGGAAAGACGATTGAAGTGACAACCCAAGAGGAAAAAATTCAAAGAGGGATTACAAAAATTGCGACGTAGATTGGCACATGGATGAGAATTGATAGAAACTTCATCTAGAATAGTGTCCAAAATGACAAAATATAAGAAAGGAGAAGGGGAAACTACATAGAGAAAAGAAATAGCGATAGAAAACAACTTTGATGTGGATGAATAATCTACACTACATTGCAACAATCAAGGGAAAATGAAGATATGAATTCAATATTGTAAATCAAAGTTCAAGTGAAGGATTGGAAGGTAAATTCTTCATTTGAGGTGGTTATAAATGTAATTTGATTTTTAAGTCTTTAATAGATGAAATTAGTCTAGAAATTTATGATTTAATACAACCATGTTCATTGGGTTCGCTCCAAGATAAATTTGTCATAAGAATCACCAAGAGATGCCAAATCAAGTTTACCATTAATTTTGATTGTGTTAATATGGTAGACTACGTAGTTATTCCACTTGATGCATGTGAAATTATGTTTTGGTAACCCATACTTATGGGATAGGAATGCAACTCTATATAAGAAAGAGAACAAATATTGTTTGGTTAAAGGTGGTAAGGGTTACTTCATCAAATCACACAAAGGGGAAGGAAGAATATCTCTATCAGTAGTGAAAGAAAAATACAAGCAACTTTATTTAAGATAAATGAGAAGGATGTATCCTTCATATTTGGAGCAACAGACTTGGGGAGACAAGTGAAGGCAGTGTAGTTCCATATCCTTCATAAATAAATGTTTAAGGATAAAAAGCTTCTTGATGGGGGATTGTGATTCAAAATGGACCTATAAAAAAAATCGAATGGATAATGGATTAGCTCAATGAAAAGCACTTGAAAAAGCCAAAAGTTTTTATTAAAAAAATGAAGTTCATGGAAATGAAAGTTGATGACCAAGTGAAATAATGTGATTGAAAATGTGAAGGATCCCATACTAGTTCAACTAGATACTATCCCTTGCAATGTGTCAGTGACCACTTTAAGAATTTAAAACTAATTAAATAAGGAAAATACACAAATAAAAGGAAATCTAATTGGAATGGTGTTGGAAAATTAATAGGGGAGAAGAAGAGTGGTAGTTGGGGCATTGAAGAGGATGAGAATTTTGACCTTCCCACTATTCCTAGAAAGGAAGAATTAGCCATGAAATCTTTCACAACAACTGGGAATAGTTCCTTTGGTAGAAAAGAGAGTGAATGTTGAGTAAATTCATGTATTTGTAATACGTAATGTTCTAAAGAGCCAAAACACCATTGTAATTATACAATAGATGAGAAAGAAAGATTGAGCATAACCATTGGAATATTTCATTCAGGTTTCTCTAGCTTGGTAATTTTTTCTTTTAATGATGTATAGTTGATTATGTGGTTGATAATTGCCGCTTGCTTGGATCATTATGTATATTCCTATAATTTCCTCCATCTACTGTTTATTAATAAAAATGATGGGAGACCACATTCACCTCCCTCTAATTCATTGAAATTTCCACCAATTCAATTAAGTAATCATCCACCCACTAATATTGATTGCTTGGATAATTTGGTTGAAAACAAAACACTATCTTCAATTTCTCTTTTGTAAAATCTCTAGGATGACCCTAGTGCACTTGTACATATTTCTATTACGATGGTAAGAAGGAATGTGGTGGGCTTGTGTGCCCATGTACATAAGTGTTTTGGGTCTTATGTGCCTATGTATATATATTTTTGGGGCTAGAGATCTTGTGTGATTTAGATAAGTGGGTCTATGTGTGGAAAGGACAAAACTCTTAGGAATATCCAAGCCATCATGAATAGGTAGGACTATGAATCTAAAATTCTAAAGAAGATTTCCAAGCCAGTAAGGATCTCAATGATAACCCACACACCATTATCCTCAAAGCTGACAAATGAAATGCTACTATCATCATGAACATGGAGGACTATGAATCTAAAATTCTAAAGACGTCTAATCCATCAAGCGTCTTAATGATAACCCCCACATCATTGTCCTCAAAGATGACAAAGGAAATGCTATTGTTGTCATGAACATGAAGGACTATGAATCTAAAATTATAAAGAATAGGTCCAAGACATCAAGCGTCTCAATAACAACCAGGCCATCATTGTCCGCAAAGTCAAAAAAAACAATGCTACTGTCATCATGAACACGAAGGACTATGAATCTAAAATTATAAAGTAGAGGCTGAAGCCATCAAGCATCTCAATGATAATCTCCACATCATTGTCCTAAAAAACAACTACATTTGGGAAGAAATTCCAACGATGAAATTCAACGAAATGGCTAAAATTAGAAAAAGTGTCAGAAGTTAAATGTTTTTTTTTTTTTTCTAAAATCCTGACGATCGTCGAATATCCAACGACAATTATTCACTAGTTGAATATTTGACAGAATGCCCTATCATGTCAGTTATAAATTTTTTTACTATAATCCCTCCTGTCATCAAATAACTGACTCTAGTTATTTTATCGTCGAATATTTGGTGCTATATCCAATATGAAATGTGTTGTCCAATTTCCTACAAATGGTAAATAATTATTACATAACTTTCAATTCCACCATTAATGGTTTTTTTGTGCTGACAATGTCTAATATGGTTTCTCTTTACATTGAACAGTTTGACTAATTTAAATAAATATAAATTAATATTATAATTAAATATAATATTATTAATTATATATTAATATTAATATCTATAATATATCAATATTAATATAATATTATATTATATGATTATAATATAATTTATATATATAAAGTTATTAATATATTATTATAATTATAATATAAGTATATGTGTGTGTGTGTGTGTGTGTGTGTGTGTGTGTGTAGAGGCCCTAACATCATATAACTTTGACATAGTTTCAATATATATTAGTTGCAATTGTTTTGAAAGGTTGTAGGCTTATTTTGAGGTTAATTTTTGAACAAAATCATCATTGAAAGTTTGGTGACAAAAAATGTCACATAACATTGCTCAAGGAGACCAATGATATGTGGGATTGACATCAAGTGATTTTGAGGATGGAAAAAGTTATTTCCCTTGTAGAAAAGGTAAGGGCTTGAGGCCAAGGAGAATTCTAATAAAATAAGCTAAAAATAATTGTAGAGAATATGGACACACAAAAGACGGTCATGAATATCATCCATTTGTAAGTTATTTATTATATATCTTTGTATTGTAGATATTTTTGGTAAATGTTTGGGTATATAAAATTTTAGATTATATGTATTTGTATTGTAAATCATATTATCTTTCTATTTTAAATGTATTTTATAATATTATTTTGTGAGGGGTTTGAACTATGTTGTCATCTTGATGTGTACTAGAAATATTATTTGATTATTTTCGTTAGGGTCGTTTAAGGGGTTAGGTTGAGTTAGGGGTTATCAATTTATGGGCTGAGGGATAAGGGGTTATTGTTTAAGGGTTTAGGGGTTAGGGGTTTAAGGGATTAGGGGAATGGGGTTAAGGTGTTAGGAGGATAATCTATATTGCTTCGGGGGTTAATTTGGACCTAGAGGATTTAGAGGTTAATCATGGGCTTTTATGGAGAATTATTAATAAGTTTTTAAAGTGTATTATGCAAAATATGACATTAAGAAAGAATATGGCATTACAATGATGAATTCAAACAAAGATCAATATGTTTTTTATTATGGTTATGACTATATATCGCAAAAAGTGTCTCACTTCGTACATATTAAGAAAAGTAACATCTTTCTTAGATTTTTTCAACATATTCTTAAATATATTGATAATTTGCACAAGCATCAACATTGATTTGTTGTCTTTGTTTCTTGGTCTCACCTAAGTTGTCTTTCACTTGTATTTGTTTTCCTTATATATTATATTTGTAAACTATTGTTATATAGATGTTTCAATAATTTCTATGCATACTAATATTATTTTATTGATTTTAATTGTATAGTATCTTCCCCCTAGGGCATTTCTCAACAAGGAAGAGATGGTTGTAGTACAAGTGTCTGTTCAAGAACATGGAGCGATTAATTTTGAGGATCAAGATAATGATCCTATGGAAGAAGATAATGATGCTAATGACACAGTTGAAGAAGATGGAACAAATATATTGATCTAGGAGACATTTAATAATGTTGGAATGGATGATGATGACAACCAGTATGATGACCGTGCTTTTGATTTACCTATACTTGAGATGGAAACTAAACCTCTTTATAAAGACTCAAAACCATCTCTTCTCTACTCTATTGTCGTTGGTCAACTTAAAGGTGGTGAATGGTTTATCAAACACATGTGTGACACAAATCCTAAGGTATGTAAGATATTTTGTGACATTTAGTACTATATACATGATAAAACAATTATTTTTTGCATTGTTTTAATGTTAGTACATTGATCTTCATCATTTCATTAATTTGTAACATTTGGATGCAATATGTATAATTAGTATTGCTTAGTACATTAACCAATACTATTTTTTTATGTTGTAGATTATTAGGTGAATTTTTGTTCCCATCATCAAATGGTTTACGTCATATGTACTCAGATTTACATGCCGTTATGAAAGATATTGGAATGGAGTATCAAGATATTCATGCATATCCTAATGATGATATTCCCTATTATAAATAACACGTGTTGAAAGAAAAATGCCCAAAAATGTGATGGGAGTAGGTAAAACTGATAAAGTAAAAAAAAAGGTGCCTTGCAAGGTTCTTCGTTATATTGTCATAATTCCATGTCTACAAAAATTGTTCAGGTGCATTGGCACAGAAAAACTTATGGATTACCATGCAATGAATATAAGTGAATATGGTGTTCTTCGAATGCTTACAGATGGATTTGTATTCAGGAATAAAGAGGAAAAGTGGCTAGAGTTTAAAAGAGAACCTTATAATCTTAAGATTTCATTATCAGTTGATGGTGTCAATCCATTTGGAGAGGCCAGATCTACTTACTTGGTGTGGCCCATTTATGTTATCAACAATAACATTCCTCCATGGAAGTCAATAAAGAGGGAGCATATAATGTTGACAATGATTGTTTCAGCTATTAATTTGTTTAGAATAATATTTTTAGCACAATAACATCTCATTTGTCTTATTTGTTTCATAATTATTTCTTATATTTTTTTGTTAATTTACTCATATATGTTCAATTATGTCTTATAATTTTTTTTTTATTTACTCATATGTGTACTAATAATGTATTGTATGTTCAATCAATTAGGTAAGTAACAGGTCAAATATATGAATGTATATATCGAGCCTCTTATCAATGAGTTAGTGGAGTTATGGAATGATGTTACTATGTATGATATCTCTAAACCAATAGTTTCACAAAGGGAATTTTAATTCCATGCAATACTTGTATGGAAAATTCATGACGCCCCAACGCTAACGCATTTCTATGGTATGTTATAATGTTACCCTGAACTTTAACAGTGTTTAATTTTATGAATTTCATTTCAAGTATGTTTTTTAAATAGTTCGACCTTCATTGTACATACTTAAAATAATTGATGTAAAAAGTATTCCATCTCTTGCAGGTCTTCAAATGAAGGGTAAATTTTCTTGTCTAGTTTGTGGTCTTAATATTAAATATCGTCATTCAAGAAGCTTAGGAAAGGAGGTGTTTGATGAGTATATGCACTTCCTTTCTAATAACGATAGGTCCCAAAATACCGAAAAAAATATTTTCAATGGGGAAGAAGAGGCTGGAATAAGAATACAGAGAATGATACCTCATTCATGGAAGTTGCAATATAATAAAGTCTCCCAAGGCATGGATCAAATTGTCTATGTATCGATATACATTATATGTTTGGATTATTTTATCTTTTTATGGAATTTTATTCACTGTACTAATTGACAGGTTATATTTTTGTTATAATAGATTTATCTATGATTCACGTTGTAAGTCATGAAGGAATTGATAACAAGGCATTTGCATGAGGAATGAAAAGTTATCCTGAGGAATTTGATAGACTCCCCTACTACGAGCACCTATAAATTGTTCATCTATTTGATGCAATGCACATTGGAAAGAATCTAATAGAGACCTTATTGACAATCTTAGATGAAAGGATAGATAAATAAAAAATTGTCAAGATTTGTAATGACATTAAGGGGGCCAGCCATGCATTGCAAAGTGTGATTCATTCAAATAGCGATGGAGACAACCAAAATATAAGCACCCTTCCATGGTTATTGACAGAGCAACAAAGAAAGCATGTTAAAGAGGTTTTTGAAAAAATTAAATTTCCAATTGAATTTTCTTCAACCATAAAGAATATCATAACAAAGAAAGGTGAATTATGTGGGGTAAAAGATCATGATTGTCATATGTTCATTAAGTAATTATTTTGGTGTATATATATTTCACACATTGGTGAAACTTCTTGTTAATTAGTGTTTTTTTCCTACTAATTTGGGAAAATATAATGATCGATCATTATTTTTGTTACATTATGTTCTACCTTTATCTCTTCTAGTAAACTTTAATAAAAATGTCAAACAGGTTATCTATGATATTGGAAAATACATGAGGTAAGTGGAGATTTATGTGCAAAGTGTAATTTGTTCAATAAGTTGTTGTGTCACATATTTTTCACTCCATGTGTTTTCCTTGTTATCATGTACTATATTATTATTTTTTGGTTGAAACTTGTGATTTTCTTGCTTCATTTGTAGATATTTGTCATATAAATAAATCAATAAAGAAGATTTAAAGTATTGGAGAGAGAAAATTCCTCCCCTAATGTGTGAAATGGAAAAGTATCTACCTCAGACATTTTTCAATACACAAGAACACTACCTTATACATCAAGTTGAGGAGATTTAGAAGTTTGGATTTGTACACACAAGATCAATGTGGATGGTTGAGAGGCACTTGAAAACAAAATCACTGAAATCCTTGGTCAGACAAATAGCATGTCCTCAAGATTTCATGGTAGAGGGATATATGGTATATCAAACCATGGGTTATATTAATCAATACAATGATGAAATAAGATAAAGTATTAATGTATTGGATCACATTTGGGATGTCAACTCCATGGAAAATTTAGAAGGGGAGCACCCTATTGGGAAAAGGTAGAATGAGAAAAGTGAGATGTAAGTAGATAGTGAAATTTATAACACATTTGGATTATTTGTTTTTTATGTCTATCATGCTTATAATTTTGTTTTTAGTCTTCCTACATAATCCATTATTATGAAGGTATAACATGGTAATTAGTTATATATATGTGAATTGTTTTATTTTAATAAAGCCAGTAGAGAGTGGGATGCAATACATTTATACATTGTGAACAATAAATATTGGATGGAGGTATGGATTGAACGATGCAAACAAGCTAATAATGGTAGGTTATCACGGTATGGTGTATCTTCATTAGTTAAAGAAGCTCAATGTATTGGAGATACCAATCTTACATAAAGGTAAATTGATTTAGCATATGGTTTGAAATATTATCAAGCAAACATATTCACCCATACTAATTAGTTTTTTTACAATTATATTGATGCATATGGTGTGTTTTTTTCTTAATTTTCAAAATTTTCAAGTATAAATATGCATGATTATCAATTGAAAATGCATTTTTATGTGTTTTATGTTTTGCAGTTGAAAGACCACAACAAAATGTGGTTCAATGCCCCAAATTTAGTAACAAAAGGTTGGATGAAAAGATGAAAACTTCTGATAGTGGGATAACTACAATATTTCAAGTTATCAATTTTTCCTCAAGGGGTGAAAAACATCCAAAACTCTTTGAGAATCGATATTATGGGTATCTACATGATATACTTGAGTTTGACTTTGAATTCTTCAAACTAATTTTGTTCAATGTCAAATGGTTTAGGCTATGAATCCATGAACGTGTCCCTGATAAAATTGTTATTGAGCATGCTAACAGATTTACCATGGTTGATACAAGGAATCTTGAGCCAAGATAAAGGAAATATGTTCTTCCAAGCCAATGTGAATAGGTATTTTATGTTGATGTTCCAAATAAAGTGGGGGTGTCTTATGTTTTTAGATATGATCCCAAAGCAAGGCTTGTAAAGTATAATGTAGCGAAAGAAGATGAGATTGAAGAAGAAGATGATGAAGAGGAGCAGGGGTTTCAAGTAGTGTCAGATGAAGATGTTGAAGAAGTTCAAGGAATATATGTTAATTGAGACAATGTTAATTTGGATGAACTATATGGATGAGGAACTTGAAGAGTTGAACCAAATGTAGAAGAATATGTTCCAGATGATGATATTGTTGTGAAAAATGCTGGGGGGGGGGGGGGGTGGAGTATAAAAACTCACAATAATATATAATATATATATATATATATATATATATATATAGATAGATATATTTTAAATATATACGTGACTTCACTTAACCCAACTCATGTATGTATTCGACTATTGTAAAAGAAACTAGCATATGCTTAGTAAACTTTTAAAACAACTAATTCTTTATCTGTTAAAATTAAACCAAAATGTAACAGATTTATCAGGCTTTTCATACACAGTATGTAGGTGTAGTAAGAAAAAAATAAAGTATCACACATAAGAAACACACATGAACACTAGGATTTAATGTGGAAACCCAATGCAAGAAAAAAGCCAACTATTTAATATAAAGAAAAATATCTCTACAATATTGTACTCGTGAAGACTCATACCAGTACGTAGTAACCCACCTGTACAAGGCTACAACCTTTGTTAATTCTCTAGATCCTATTGGAAGGGAGCTCCAACCCCAAGTCTCTTGTATTGGCGTAAACTTGTACTAGTATGTAGGCACAAACCTACAGAAGACTGCTACCTTCACTCATTCTCCAGCTGCTACTGGAAGGGAGCTCCAACTCCCTGATCTAATTTACCAACTACCACTGGCAGGAAGATTCAAATTCCTCACTGAAGGCTCCAATCCTCAGCAACATTTGTGGACCACATTTCATAAATTCTCACACTAGATCCACCTACTACAACACATCATAACTTGTAGGCCACGTTTCATCAAATTTTTAGAATAGACCCACTACCAACACTTAAGATCAATATCAATAATAAAAATGCAACTCATCACTCTAACACAAGAATCAATCTCTAACACAATTGAATCAACTAATCACTGAAACCCAATAAACTGAAACTCAATCAAAACTCAACCAATCAACTGGAACACTCAGATCATTGTTACCAGAATATTAAACATCATACTGCACATCACAAAAACCATATTCTATTACTGCAAATCCCGATCAACCATTTTTCAAAATGTATATACTACTTTGCTTAAGGAAACCTGCTTGTATACACGTATATATGTAGAGAAACCTGTGTATAGATCTCAATATACTAAAAACTTGTAATTCGGAATTAGACACAGAGTTGACTAGAGTTATTATGAAATATTATGTTAGCTTACATAACCCTCATACAATTAGCAACATCAATAATATTTTCAACCAATTAACATGTAACGAAATTCAACCTCATCACTCAATCAGTTCTAATTCAAACATTGTCACTCAACCTAGATCAACATGAGGTCATCATTGAAAAACAATAGAGATACAATAGAACTGATCAGGTTGATCATTCATTTATGAACATAAAACCTTATTTTATATATGTGAATTTGAAGAAATGAGCCTGTGTGTATACCCGATTTCACTAAGACCAACTTGCATATAGATCTGAAAATTTTGCATAAACTCTTCCTTTATGTACACGACTTTGAAGAAACGAACTCGCGTGTATACTCAACTTCACCGAGACCAACTTGCATACAGATCTACAAATTTTGCAGAAACCCTTCCTTTATGTACGTGACTTTGAAGAAGCGAACCCACATGTATACACAACTTCACCGAGATCAACCTACATATAGATCTGCAAATTTTGACCTAAAATTGCACATCTCTTCAGAAATTCAAAGAGACCAAATTCATAATATTAAGAGATAAAAACATGTGTCAGTACTTAGATCTAGTCAATCCATGAGTAGATCATACAATGGAAAGTCATTTAAGGTCTCATGATCCTAATCCATCATTGTATTCATCAGTGCATAATTATTTCAGATCTATATGTCAACTATGGTCCTTACATGCAAATATACTTCATATTGAAGTATCAATCAAAAATCATTTCACATGCACACTTAGCACTTTGATCTTCACCTCCTTATATAGTTAGATCCTTAGCTAATACCATGGGTCAAACCCTTAGTTATACCAATGATATTCTTTGACAGGATCAACATCCGTTGTCACACTCATTATTATGGACCAATACCATGGTAAAGACCCCTAGTATTTAGAATACCATTGTGCAAAAAATATACATGACTTTGCTTCACCAAACCTGCATGTATATACAACTTGGCCTTAACGAACCCACATATAGATCTTCAAATATTCACCTTTATCAAACTTATGATTCTTATTTGTAAACCTTTGTCCCATCATTCCTTTATTTTGTTCCATCACTCTGTCACTTCTGAACTAACCTGTGGATTCATCTGGTTACCGTATACTTGTTCTGTTACAAGTGAGTTGCCATCAAGGACAACACATGCATCATAATGCACAAATCCACCCCTTTGGACTTAATGGAAACCATGTTGGTGTTGGTCACCTCAACCTATAGAAACCTATTAGATACATCAAATAACCATTATTTAAACACCAAGATACTCCCCCCCTTTGACATCAAGGGCAAAGGGAAAACCAAGGCTCCCCCTTTGGATTTGATTTTCACTATACTGTACATGCTCCCCTTGAGCACATGTTAAATATTCAATACGATTTTTCAAATGAAGAATGTGACTCTATAACTCAACCAAGTATGAACTTCCTATAACCAAGGACTCATACTTACATCAATCATCCAACCAAGTGGGGATACATATTTGACATGACCTAGAAAGTCCATACATGACTGAATATGGAAATTATTACATCATAAGTATCCACATGACCTTTACATCAAATGATATACATGACATTTATAACAAGGAACAAAGACCTAAACAAGACCATGATAGTTATGAACAACTATCATACACCATATATGATCTGCACCATAAGCATATGTTAGCAACATCAAGGACAACAACCTGTATATGTCCATCATCAATTTGCAAGATAAGACAATGTAGCTTTAATACCATCAACCCGTGACTAAGTATGATGCATATAGATTTTCATAGATATCTGCTATCAACTCATCCTCTTGACCTTATCAAGATCAACTTTCTATTTTTCCTTAGTAGAAAAAGCCTTAATCTATGTTCATAAAAAGTATAGCCTTTCATGAATCAACTAAGAATATGCCATATATCCAAGAAATAATGCCTATATCTTCACAAAACCATTCACATCATATCACATACATGTGGAAGCACCATATTCATCAACCATGACCACAACATCATCATCAAATCATCGTAGCAAGAATTGCATGTTATTTCCACAACAACCCTTAACATATCAACCATGTATCATTATTAGGGAGTTTTATAACATCCCACATCTGATAAGAATCAACCATGATAATCAACATATGTGAGGACCAAGCCTACCATCATAAAGTAAGAGAGGAAGAAGTACTCATCATTCCTTATCATCATCATTATATGACTATTACCGGGAATAGTGTCCACTCGGATGCTGCTATTCCAACTAAGATGGGTGGCTATCTTAGAAACAAACAAGTAAAGTATACTATTGTTTTATTTTATGAAAATAGACAAGAGGAGAACCAAGGAGACCAACCTGAGTCTTGCGCTTGATTTCCTCTCCTTCTTGATAGCGCTTCGCCTCTTCTTCTTTGTCTGCCCAGCTTCAAAAAGAACCTATGGAATCACAGCAACATACTACTATCGAAGAAACAAAGATATATATTCATAAATAATACAGGATCAGAAGTGTGTTAACCATATAAATGCATATATAAACAAGTACACAAGAATATGGAAGAAAACAAGAATAGCTTTATTAAGATGAAAAGTAGCAAGAGGATTACAACCATATGTTCTGACCCACCATCATCCTCCATCTAGGAAGCCCTTCTTCACCTCAAGCAAAGCTTAGATCACCTAACACTATGAATGTACACCAGAAAACCAATAGCACTTCTCTATAAGATACAAAATTCCAGCCTCTGGATCTCTGTGATGAGGGATCCATATATAGATGATTACAGAAAGGTGAGTCATCTTCTGGGATCTTGATTAGTGTCCTCTCTCTGATAGTTCCTGCTTCCACTTGGAGAATGATGATCTTACTCATCCCTGGTCGAAAATAAAGAGGCAAGTGTTAGAGGGGAAGCTTCTGGAAGATTCCATGATCTTCCACCTCGGATTTTTGTCCCTGCCATTTGTCCATTCTCGACCATCACACCCTACAGAGGAGAAAATCAATACGCATCACACCTTGTACACTGGGAAGGTGATATGCATCACACCCCCTACATTGAGCTTTCAGTATGGTCCAGTTTTGACCATTTATGAGCAGTTTTCAGTGGAGAACTTCTAGGAGATGATGTAATTAGTTGACCTTATTCCTTTAGGCAGTGAAGCAACACTTTTAGGGACTTAGGAGCCCTCAGTTTATGGACAGTTATGATTGGGGTTGAAGTGCCCAAAAATGTCTATAACAGTTGCCCCCTAAAGCATGAAGTCGTTAATCTTTCTGATGTCGGGTGAAATGCTTTACTATGAGGATCCAAAGTTTTTCTGAGCTGGGAGGAAACCTGTAAGAAGATACAATACAATACATTATTTTGAAAACATTTTTTCATGATCTAGCTGAGGTGGGCATTTCCATGCTTAGCTTTATAAATTCATTTTCATGTACATAGGACAGACGATCCTCTTTGTGACAGACTAATGATATCGACTCATCATCCTTTGATTTGGATGATCATCTTTTCGGCAATGATGTACACTTGATGTGTTTATATTACTGAATATATCACAGCCCGAATGGATGAAACTAGATCCGGGGTCTTCAAAACTAGTTCAATTTTCACTCAGAGTAGAAGTCGATCCATGTGAAAAATGTTCTGGAGTCGAACATGGAAAGACATCGCCTGATTACCAGCCAATGATGTAAGCTGTTAACAGGCATGAGAGGAATCAATAATAATGACAATGACCCTCAAGGTACTATAGTACAATTCACGTGGTGTGAAAAAGGACTTGGTGTCAAACACGATGTAAAATCTCTCAGTCGAAGGCCATTGATGTAAACCTGTCGCCGAAAGTGAGAAACTTGCCATTGAGGCATGCAAGTTTCAAAGTACTAAAAGGGTTTTTCCTATGTCAACTTCTTGGATAATGAGTTGATGTCGACAAGAAGTGACCTGTCGCAGGGAGGGCCTTAATGAATCCCACATCAACGACACAAAACGAAGCAAATTATTTTGGAGGTGAAAAAAATCTGATGATACAGGGTTCAGTGTGGCGGTCATGAAGGAATGGAGCATGAATGTATTGCAATGGGTGAGACACAGGTGAATTGTTTGAATGACTTCTCTTGAACATATCGGTGACACTGACGATGGATTGGTAGCATTAACCCGAAAGATGGATGGTGTGATGGACCAATGGTGATGGCCAGTGAACGGAACAACCCAACCCAACATGGATGCGGAAGGAAAGTGTCATGTTCAAGAGCGACTTGCTACCAATAAAGTTTCTTCAAGTTTTCTTCCCAATTTTCCCCAGTCATTGCTGACCAGTACCTCTTTATTTTTGTCAAGCTTAAGGAGGATAACATATTCTTTTTCTCTAATCTTCCCTTCGGGTGAACTTGTCGCTATATTTTAGCGAGCCTAGTGATAGTGAAACTCGTTCTCATCCATTTGGATGAGTTTGTCGCTATTCGGTTTTAACGATTTTAATGAAAAAGATAACTCGGTCTCTTTCAATTTTAGAGTCTGAAAGAAACGTAAAGGAGACTCCAAAGATTGTTTTCCATTGTATAATCCCTTAAGTCTGAAAAAGCGTAAAATAATACTAAAGGGATGAATTTTTGATAGTTTTAACGAGCCGAACAAGACAAGCGCTCGATCTTTTTGTGTAATAATCCCTCGGGTCCAAAAAGATTAAAATCTAGAGGAGGGATAGCACTTCCGATGCCTTTAACGAGCTGGAGAGGCCAATCACTTGACAATGTCTCATTCGAGATGCTATTTTGAAGTGGCTTACATCTCTCAAGCTTTTCCACGGATCCTTTCTTTATGCAAGTTAGGAAACAACTAGCCTTATGGGTTTAAAGGGTTAGAGGTCCTACAAATTTAAAAGATAAATAGCCGCTCTTCAGTTGCATGTGGAAAGGTTTGCATGCCGCCAAGTATAGCGAAAACTTTCTAGGTTACCAAGAAAGTTATTTCCACGTAGCAGATAAAATGCTTCCTCGGTGATGTCTATCGAAACAGACAAAGGTGAATGGCGCAGACGCATTCCACTCACATAACTTTAACGAAGGTATCTTATTCCAGCCTAATCCCATTTTCCTGTAAGGATGGGTTCGTCAGA